>BQNB010030649.1:0-54686 GCA_026074375.1 Tanacetum coccineum | reverse complement strand
TCTACTAGCAGTATTAAGTAACATTGGCAGTACTAAGTTAGTACTGGCAGTACTAACTCTTTTAGTACTGTTGGCAGTATTAATTCTTGTGAAGATTTATTCCTAACATTGGGGGGACTATAACAACCCAAAATTTTCATCAATTTAATTTCCATCTATTGAATTAGATGCCACCGTTTTACAGGGAAATTTTTGCTTTATTTCATTATGCAACGTAACTTGCATCTCTAATATCTCGTTGTGCAATGTAACTTTCATCTCTAATATCTCATTATGCAACGTAACTTGCATCTTTAAAGTAAACAAGCACACGCAACTACCTATGTCATCTCTATCTATGTTTACATAAAGTAAACGTCCTAATATGTCAAGTCAATATTCTATTATCCTCTATATCATGTACGTTATCTATTTGACGTAGTTTTCATAACATTATTTCCAAATAAACATTATCCGTTAACGTTTATATCAAAACCCTAATTATATGAAAAGTTTACATACAATATCAAGGTATAAGTTTCCAAGGCAAATGTACAAGTGATCAATGCATAAAAATTAAATATAAATTCCCTCCAACTCAATGTATAAGTCATTAAAGCTCAATGTACAAATCAATTAAGCATGAATTCAAAGGTTAGTATTTTCCTCCATTTTCTTAAGAATTACATACCAACTCTTAAGCATAAGGTACAAGCTTCTAATACACAACATTTAACACATTTTTACTCTTTAATCATAATCCATAAATCCTTTCTAAATCGTAATCCTACCCTAATCTACACGAAATACCTTAAAACCTAAAACTACAAACCAAACGCCCCTAAATCTTAAACAAGCACCTCCCTTTCATCTCCATGACCTCACTAGCAACTACCCTAGCACCCCCTCACACCACCATCATCACCACATCACTAACTTGGCCACGAAGGTGGTTCGTCACCTCCTTGGTTAGCCGTGACCTCCCACAACCCTTCCACCTCTCTTAGCTACTATCCTAGCCCACAATACTTATCACTAGCCTTCCTAACTCATCACACTAGAACCCTTGGCCACTACTCCAAGCCCTAACCCTTAGCCACCAAGTTTCACACCCTATATATAGCCGAAACACACACTCTTTCAAATTACACCTCAAAAACTCATCACCACTCAAATTGAGTTCTAAATCAGACCAATGAATAAGTAAGGTCCCTAAGATCAGAATAGAAGTCAAGAATCAAGATAAGGAAGGTCTTGAATCCATAACTAGGCGTACGAACCCAAATAAGCACATACGACCCATATAAGCTCAAGTAAGCTCAAAATCTTGTTCAATAAGCTCATATTCTGTTTTAAATCTTTAATAAGCTTCCTAAGATCCTATATGAACTCTTGTTTAAGCCTTGATTCCTCAAACCCATGCGTTTTTAATTAAAACCCTAAAAACAACCCGTTTTGATTTTCTAGCTAACGAATCCTTTTTCTAAACCTTTGTTACGTAAGAACATCTTATTTTTGCTTATTCTAATAAGCTATAACCTGTAAATATCATTTGGAACCCTAAAATAAGCTTGCATGGCTTTTTGGACTTGATTTGCAAATATTTTCATACATAGGGGTATATATCGTAACTTTCTGAAATTTATAACAAAAGGGGCTGAAAATGTCATTATTCCAAAGTTATAACTATAAGGACCTATTTTTCCAAGTTACAAAGTTAAAGGTTTAATATATATATACTTAAAGGACTAAACTTGTAAAAGTTTATAAACCAATGGTATATATTGCCATTTTTGTATTCTTAAAAATATAAAATATAATATTTTTATATAAATTATAAAAATATATATTAATATTATAAAACTCGATTTTGTTAAAACCCGACACATTAGTCATTATTAATCATCGATCGACGCATTTTGAAACAATTACGTTATAAATTTAACTTAATTTATCATCGACTAGCTTTTGAAGAAACTTAAAACTATAACATATCATGTTAGTAGGGAATTTCATGTGAGGGGTTCCATTTGGGTATTTGTTCTGACGAGTTGCTGGGTTTACGATTTAAAGTGCCCTGGCTCCTCAAACAATACTACATGGCCTCTGAATTATGATAGCCCAAACAGTGATGCAATATTCCCATAATTATTAAATCAAAATGATATTACATTAAAACTCTATGAATTTTGAAATATAAACAATCAAACTAAGACTTGACATATTACCTCAGGTTGCGTGTTGAAGCTGTTTTACTTTCCATTATACTAAACTTTCCCGCCTAGGTAGATAACATCGTACTACCATACGGACGCATTTCATTGATATATTTTTTCCATCAATCAGATTTCACTGTTAATGTTAGTTCATAGCCTCACATTTTACATCTGTTGAATGTTTCATAAACCCGCGAGGGGGATACATACTATAAACCATGAATACAAGTGTTTTTCCAACTATATGCTATTCGATTTCTGTGAATAGAACTATTGGATCTGACAAGTCCCATTTGTGTTAGCCAGATTAGGTAACCAAACGCACTATATTTGAAAACTCATAATAGGTATATGGCAATTACCTACATGGGGGCCAATATTATGTATATCATGTTTGATTGATATATACTGGTCAGTTTGAGTGCCATGAGCTTCAAGCAATAATACTGTTTTCTTATGATAATTGTACATGCATGTAATTATTACTATCATGGGTATAACATCGTAGCCTACTGATTTTGATGACTTGTATTCAAACTTTTTATCATAAACCTATGAATTTCACTCAACCAATGTGTTGACCTTTTTAGCATGTTTATCTTAAGTAATTGAACAACTTATAGCACAGAGTGGCATGGACTTGAAGATGGCTAAACTGTTATCATTCAAACTTTATGTTTTCCTGTAGATTTTGGGACCTCCGTTTGTAAAAACTCTGATGAATAAATGAATGATAACAACATTTTCCAAAACATCTCTTTATGAGTCGTTTTCTATTATTATGACTATTATACAAAAGAACATGAGACAAACCTGGTGCAATTTTTCATGGTCACTGTCCTTCGGCGCGATCACCTTACCAACGACGTTCTGATATTTATAAAAGGTATGAGACGATACGGGAAAAAACATATAGACGCAGCAAAGGGAGTTGGGCCTCATTTTAGTTTGCAACTTCACACAAACATGATAGTATCGAACATTACATAAATTAAAATACATATTATAATATGTTATAGAATAATAAGATATGATAGTCAGAAAAGAATTGTACTATGACATGTATTCACATTGCCATAAACTTTAATCAGCTCATGTAGTTTTTGGCTGCAACGGTTTCCTTCTTTTACATACATACACAAAAAAATTCCACACATGTTCATTTAAACAGAACCTAATGAATAACCAATAGTCATTGCACGTACACGACCCATTCTTAAAGTGATGAATCCTATTCGAATCTCTCACCACTATTTCTCTTCCCCTTGCCACTGATATGTACTTCATTGCAGTGTGACAGTCTCCACATACTCTCACATTCTTAACACCATTTCCTGCCAACCCATCAAAAACAAACCAAACCAAACAAAAGCCCCTAAATTTCGTGTTAATCTAATTTTCAATTGAAACCCTAATAGAATCAAGATAAATATTCAAAATTTAAAAAAAACTTACATGATCAACTGATATCAAGAATCATTTCAAGATTTGTGCTTCATTTTTTAGAAAAGAGTAGATTGATTGTTCACTTCCTGACTAACTGACTGATACACGAATTTGGCTTATTAGTAGATCAATCAATAAAATAAACGAAATATAGGTTATAGAAGAAGGCGGACCTTGCTTTTACATTTGAGTGTGCATACTGAATCTCTAGATGATGCACCAAAACTGTTGTTAATTTTGATCTACAAAAAGCAAAATTATATCAGGAAAATAAAAAGATATAAGATGATGTTGGAACCTTAAATGTCCTACCTGTGTGTGGTGAAGATCTAGCTTAAATATTGACATTAAATCTTGAAGGCCTTTTGGTTTTCTTGTAACTGGCATAATTACTCACGCAACTACTAAAGAAAGGTTTTTAGGAACAACATTGGAAGCTTGGGGTACTCCTCTTGAAGCCTCCAATTTAATGAGAAGGACTCAATCTTTATATATAATAGATTTCTTCAAAATATGTCATATAATTAGGGAGTATATCTTAATAATTATGCAGTATATCTTAATAATTATGGAGTATATCTTAATATATTTTGAAGTATATCTTGATATATTTTTGAAGATTGTTTTTTTTAGAATATATTATTATAGTTTTGGATAATAAACCCAAATGGTGGTTTGGCTCAGTTGGTAAACTTAATTGGAACTTAACCATAGGTCACAAGTTTGAACCTTGCCATAACAATATTTTAAAAAAAAATCCGAAAATTAAAAAATCCAAAAAAAAATAATCGAAAATTTAAAAAAAATCCAAAAAAACAATGCAAAATGTGTGCCATTTTAAAAAAAATCAGAAAATTAAAAAAAATTAAATCCGAAAATAAAAAAAATCTAAAAATTAAAAAAATCCAAAAAATTAATGCAAAATGTGTGTCATGTCATCGTTGAGGTGGCATCTAGTCACTAAATCATATTTATACACTCATAGTTAGCCCCATATATATATGTTATAGATATAATATATCTATTGTCCTGAATTTGATGACATAACGAGGTTTGTTACCCGCGCGCTGCCGCGGAGCGCGCGAGACTATTTCCGCAATGGATTCGATAACACCAATTATTATTTGTCAGACGTTGAGACTTACCTTGCAACGAACTGATAACCTCAAAGACTATTTCCGTAAATATTTTAAAAATATATATTAAACTTCTACAATTTTTAGAAAATCATACGCAGGTCAGAAGCATGGTAATATTGGGCTCGTTTTTTTCGCAATTCGATGCTCTTTTCGGTGACATTTTTTTTCCGAATGAATCGATAGGATTGCATTTCATATTTGATAAATAAAGTTTGTTATATAAAAAGGTCGTAAAGAGGTTAAAGTTCAGGGTGCGTTATGAATTTTTATTAAATATATATATTAAACATCACCATTTTTTATAAAAGAGTACGCATGTCAGAAGCATTGCAATATTGGACTCGTTTTGTTCACAATTCGATGATCTTTTCAGTGACATTTTTTTCCGAATGAATTGATAGATATGTGCTACATATTTGATAATAAAGTTTGTTATGTAAAAAGGTCGTAAATAGGTTAAAGTTGAGGGTGCGTTTTTGAAAATATAAAAAATAACTTTTTTTTATGTTGTGAAGCGTGCGTTAGGAAATATTTTATTCCAAAAAGAGCATGCTACTGTGCCATTGTAACACCCCCAAAATTGGGTCGCAGCGGAATATGTTTCTGGGAGCGTTACTTCATAATAGCATTGCACAAGTCATGAGAGAACGACCTCTAAATGTGTCATTTGAAATGTATTCTTGTATTGTTTAGACTTCAATGCACATCAAGTAAGCCAAGCATCTAATTCACCTGAGAAAAACATGCTTAAAAGTGTCAACATTAAAGTTGGTGAGTTCATAGGTTTTTGTAAGTATAATTACGGAACCAAAGTTTTGTGAAGTATGCATGACCATTTAAATCCCCAAATAGTCACCAAAACGTATGTATGAATGTTATAAATCAAAGAGTTGTAAAGTATGCATGACCGTTCCAATCCTTGTATGTTCATCAAAATGTATGTATAAATGTTGGAATTCAAAGAGTTTTAAAGTATGCATGACCATTCAAATTCCCAAATAGTCCCCAAAATGTATGTATGAATGGACCTCCCATTGTTCAAAGTATGGCAATTGTAATGAGCAAAATATCCCAAAATGTTTCAAGTATGTATTGCCACTTTATTCAAGGCAACGTAAAAGTTCATGTGTGTATAAAACAATGATTACGATTACTCTAAGTTCATGAAACCGAGGCTCAGACTTATATAAGTATGCCACTTTATTCAAGGCACCATTAGGTTCATGTTCATCTGTATATCGTGTTTTGTTCCGACAATGCTATAACGTTCGTTAGTTCGATCTCAAACTAGTGATAGCTAATCACCCGAATGGGGGTTGTCAATCCCCAATAGATCTATTTTATAACACTCGCGCTTTACCCTTCAGGTAATTAACAGTTCATACAACCTAAGCTAATCCGTAATCATTTGAGTTGTTTTCAAAAATCGTGAAACAAGCAATGTATTTCGTCCCAAAATAAGTAATTGAGTATGTAGACCAGTTTGTAAAATGAATTGTAAATGCACATGAAATGAATTTGTAAACAAGCATGTTCTCACCCTAAAATATATGTAAAATAAGTAAAACAGGGGTTATAAACTCACCTTGAGTGAATGATTATCAAAGTATAACAGAAAATGCGTCGCGTAAACGCCCGAATGCAACCTAATTAATTATAGATCATATGAGTACTAAGCACTTTGATTAACTAACACCATATATAATTCTATATAGCTACATCACCATCTAATTGTGTTTATGAAATCATATTTAAACGCATTTGATAAATAAATACTATGTGTTTGTACTTCATATAATCGATAAATAATACCATTGTGTTTGTAAAAATAATATTGTATAATGTTTAAAGACATGTATAAATATTATATAAATGATTCTTAATGTTTCGGGCCAAAAATTTATAAAAAAAAAGTACCAACACTTATTCACGTCAGAAAATAGTGCCACAAGTATAAAATTTAAAAAAAAAAAAAATTAAAAAAACAAAAAAACACACCACAACACAAACCAAAACACCCCCCCCCCCCCCCCCCCCCCCCCCCCCCCCCCCCCCCCCCCCCCCCCCCCCCCCCCCCAAAAAAAAAAAAAAAAAAAATGGTATCTTTCTCGTTTTAGCTCGTTTCTTACGTTTCTTATGTCCACGCTTTCGTATTAGAATGATATATTATAATATTACATTTTCATAATTTGAGTCCTCTGATGAACAGTACTTTTTACTGTTCATGGCTTTTATAAAACTATTTTTATAAAATGAATCGTCGTAAACTCGTAAATATCGTATCTTATTCGTTTTAGCTCTGATTTTAGTGATTCTTTCGAGCACGTATTCGTAATTAAAAGTTCTATCTAATTAATGATGTTTTCAAAATAAATATGTCTGATGTGAACAGTAACTTTTATAAAAATAGTGTTATAAAAGTATTTATTGTCGTAAACTCGTGAAATTCATAACTCCTTCGCTATTAATCAAAAAATTACGATTCTTAATGTTTTGGAATCCTAAAAATATGTACTATTTGAGAAAAATAATAATCCTTTTATATCAGAAGTGAAACTAAAAAGTTTTTATAAAATTTCTTTTGTAAACGCGTTTATTATCGCATAACTTGTAAATTACGTATCTCCTTCGTTATAACTCGGTTTTTCGAGTTTCTTACCTTTTTGGAATCGTCATGACATGTAGTATTTTATAAAAATATAAAATGAATGCCTTAAAATTCTAATTAAAACAACAACTTTTGATATTTTTGGAAAAATATGTTTAAAACTTGTTTTTATAATTTTTTAGTTTACAAGTCCTTTACCACCATTTATACCATGTGTCTTATTTACTTAGGGTCCTTAGTTCATCATTTTTTCAAAGATTGTCAAAAAATTACAAGATCCATAAGTTTAAATACTTATTTGTCCATAATCTTATATAAGTAACTTTTTATACTTTTTACTTATATATACTTTGTACAACTTAACCAACACTCATATAGTGTATATACTTTCTTTATAACATGATCCATAACATCAATATATCATATGACAAAGTTTACCAAAACCATAACCAAGTGTAAAAATCCATTTTACAAGTTTATAAGTTTCCTAGATGGTGATTAACTACATAGACATTATATATGCATAAAATCATGAATGTAAAGAGATTAAGGCTTTTAGATAACCTTAATATGATGTGTGGTGATGAACAACAAGATCTAAACCCTTGTTTAGCAACCAAACCCTAGCTTGCAAGACTTGAAAACCCTAATTTCCAAGTAAACCCTAATCTTGCATTTTTCTTTCTTAACCCTTTTAAATGCTTAACAAACCCTTCAATATACCTTATAATGTCTTAGGTATGATGTAGGAACACTTTGAAATGTGGTAAATAGAATTTATATGGGTGGTTTAGGAGGAGGGTTTTGAGCCGTGGCATATGAGAGCAAAAGAGAGAGATATTGTGAACTTTTTATTATCCAAATGAGTTATGTGAGTTTTATAGAAGTTATACATGCCTTATATACCACTTAGACTAGTCAATATTGCCCTAGGAAAGTCCAAGACACAAAGAGTGTTTCTTGGGAAAGTCTTGGCATGTTTTCTAGTCATACTTAGGTTTAATGAGTCTTGTGTAGTACAAAGACTTGGTAGGATTTTTGGTGTGCTTCTTGTCCCCTTGGACTACATTAAGCCACAAAATATATGGGGGTGCTAGTTGTTGATTTTTGTTATCTTGTATAAAATCTTACATTATTTGAGGTTTAAATGTATATACATTTAGTGTAAAGGTATGACTTGTAATGTGTAGTGGCTAGTTGGTTTCTTTTATGTACAATATGACTAACAATGTTAACATGGGTGAAGTTTTATAAAAACTTTGAGTATTGGGTATAAAAATGAGTATTTGTTGAAGCGTAGATTAATTTTGGTGGTTCCGGGAATACCTAAATGCAATTTATCGCGAAACGTAAACACTTTACGTAACCGATAAAAATAAAATATAAAAAGTTGGTTATTACTTTCATAAAAATAATATATTGCTTGCTTGACGTAAATTTTAATTTGTTTGGTGCCAGTTTACGTTGATTGTGGATTTTTAGTTTACGCGATTTGACTAATCGTTGACATTTAAAGTAAACGCATAAAAGTTTAAAATAAATAATTGGATGTTCATTGAAGGGAAAAGGTGTGAAAATGTGAGTTGTTACAGTCTCCCCGTGTTAAAAGAATTGCGTCCAGTAATTTAGTTCGAGTTGTCTTCCGGAATAGTGTTGATGAAGAGGTGTGGGTAATTTTTTTTTATAAGTGAACAGTAACTCCAACGATCATGAATAGTGACCAACGGTCTATCTTTAAATACAAAATTTTTATCCTCCATTTCTCCACACAACACTAAATCTTTCACTTAAATTTTACTCTTATCCAAACCTCAAAAATGTTCCATATCATTACACTCGTGGCGATGGCGAGCGCGATAGCACTCGGCATTTATCTTGCCTACATCCCATACGAAGAAGAATTTCAGTTTCCGGCCTTTATTCTAGTGATTCTCACTCCTATCTTTGCCCTTGCTATTGGCGTTGATCTATTTTGGAAGGAATAGATATTATTGTTAGGAGAGTGTTGTAATAAAACTTGTATTTCCTTTATGTTCTTATGTAATCTTATTTCTAAGATAATAAATAAATGTTGCGGCAATAAATCTATTTGTTATTTTAATTTATGCCTTTCGATAATCTTGTTACCACGCTCGGTAACTTGTTTGCATCCCTTCTAATTCTCATTAACTTAAGCGTTCAAGATTTGTGACGTTGGTTTATTATTTATTGTTTCGACCAAGGTTCGGCTTCTAGTGGGCTTATTCGTTCCCTTTAGCTTAACGCATCAGTTATAACATTTTCCTTTATGGGGTCATAACAAATTTATACCTATAGTGGTGTCGCCACTATTAAGCTCTATGGTATTACATAGATATTGAAGATGGTGATTTGGTATATTCCTTAATGGCGAGTAAGCTTGTTAGTAGATCATCCTAAGGTGACTAGGGATGCATCTTGAATTTTTGGCTTAGAATTTGGTATAAGATGATGTCGACTTTATAGTAAGATGGTGTAAGGGTTTACTTAGTTATTATGATTGTTAGCTTGGTTCCTTGTAATAAATACGTTTTTTGAATATGCACACAAAACTTGATATAAATAGAAAATTGGTCCTGGAAAATATGTTTTTAAGGTGACTACTACTCAGCATGGGCATGGTCCTTTCCTGAATTATACATAGTTGATCAGACTATGTATATTTGAGGGCTAACGATGCTATGCTCATTTTCGTCAAAATATTATTATGTATAAAGTAGTATCAACATGGTTTATAGTGTGAAAAAAAAAAAAAAAAAAAGAAAAAAAAAAAAAAAAAAAATACCAGCGTGCATTTACAATGGCTTGAGAAAGTATCTAGTATTAATAGAAATAACTGTTATATAAATAAATTATAAAAGATACGGAAGTAGGTGTAAGTTTATATATAATAATATATCTTTAGCATATATATAATATATTGTAAAAATAATATACATATATGTATAATATATACATAAATGTATAAATATAACATAAATGTATATTATACAAATATTATAATAAATACATATATATAATATATAGGTATATACATATACATATATATAAACATATTATATATAATATACATAAATATATATATATACATATATACTAAAATATATGTAATAAACATATATTATATATATAGATATATATAGTATATTATATAAATATATATAGTATAAGTATAATTACATATACATATATATATTACATATACATATATATTATAGTATATACATATACATATAGTATAAACATATATATATATATATATATATAATATAATATATATAAATATAGATATATATAAATATTATATATATAACTTATATATATAATATATATTATATAATATATATATATATATATATAATTTAAATATATATATAATATATATATATATTATATATAATAATATATATATAATATATAAATATATATATATATATATATATAATATAATATATATATATATATATATATAACATATATATATATATATATACATAAGTCACGTAAGCATGTAAGGAAGTAGTGTGTCTACACATATTAGACAAGTATTCATATAGTGGTTTTATCACTATAATTACGCATAATTGTTTCACATAATGCCTCTAAGGGTTTACTCCTGCCTCACGAATCCTAACCATCCTTAGGGGAATTTATCAAGCACCTCGAGTTGTGCAACAACTTGTCATTACTCAATTTTGCAACTCGTCAAACAAGAATTGTCTTGAGATTCAGTCATGAATTGTTACACATCTCAACCTAATTAATAAATTTACTCGACGATGGACAATACTCAAACTTTTACGTTCATCTAACTTCATATAGTTATCATATTGCATGTATTTCATGTATGGTCCGGAGGCTATGGTGCAACCCACCATACCTCGATAGGGTTCTAGTGTTCGTCTATCCCATAGAAAGTCTGTGTACTTTAAAATGTTTGATGTATGAAATGTTTGTGAAAAACGGTTATAGTTTAGGTTAAATATGCAACCTAGTTCTCTATAACCTTGGCTTTGATACCAATCTGTAACACCCCCAAAATTGGGTCGCAACGGAATATGTTTCCAGGAGCGTTACTTCATAATATCATCGCACAAGTCATGAGAGAACGACCTCTAAACGTGTCGTTTGAAAAGTATTCTTGTATTGTTTAGACTTCAATGCACATCAAGTAAGCCAAGCATCTAATTCACCTGAGAAAAACATGCTTAAAAGTGTCAACATTAAAGTTGGTGAGTTCATAGGTTTTTGTAAGTATAATTACGGAACCAAAGTTTTGTGAAGTATGCATGACCATTTAAATCCCCAAATAGTCACCAAAACGTATGCATGAATGTTATAAATTAAAGAGTTGTAAAGTATGCATGACCGTTCCAATCCTTGTATGTTCATCAAAATGTATGTATAAATGTTGAAATTCAAAGAGTTGTAAAGTATGCATGACCATTTTAATCCCCAAATAGTCCCCAAAACGTATGTATGAATGGACCTCCCATTGTTCAAAGTATGACAATTGTAATGAGCAAAATATCCCAAAATGTTTCAAGTATGTATTGCCACTTTATTCAAGGCAACGTAAAAGTTTATGTGTGTATAAAACAATGATTACGGTTACTCTAAGTTCATGAAACTGAGGCTCAGACTTATATAAGTATGCCACTTTATTCAAGGCACCATAAGGTTAATGTTCATCTGTATATCGTGTTTTTCTCCGATAATGCTATAACGTTCGTTAGTTCGATCTCGAACTAGTGATAGCTAATCACCCAAACGGGGTTGTCACACCCGAATAGATCTATTTTATAACACTCGTGCTTTACCCTTCAAGTAATTAACAGTTCATGCAACCTAAACTAATCTGTAATCATTTGGGTAAAAGTAAAGTAATGTCCTTGATTTCAATAGTAAAGTAAAACAAGCAATGTATTTCATCCCAAAATAAGTAATTAAGTATGTAGACCAGTTTGTAAAACGAGTTTTAAATGCACATGAAATAAATTTGTAAACAAGCATGTTCTCACCCTAAAATATATGTAAAATAAGTAAAACAGGGGGTTATAAACTCACCTTGAGTGAATGATTATCAAAGTATAACAGAAAATGCGTCGCGTAAACACCCGAATGCAACCTAATTAATTATAAATCTTATGAGTACTAATCACTTTGATTAACTAACACCATATATAATTCTATATAGCTACATCACCATCTAATCTTCTTAGTGAAATCATATTTATAAAGTAAAAACCTTTATAAATATCCCTTTAGTAAAAATGGCAAACTTTTATCGTTTCAAGTCCGTTTCTTACGTTTCTTATGTACACGCTTTCGTATTAGAATGATATATCATAATATAACATTGTCATAATTTGACTCCTCTGATGAACAATACTTTTTACTGTTCATGGGCTTTTATAAAACTATTTTTATAAAATTAATCGTCGTAAACACGTAAATGTCGTATTTTATTTGTTTTAGCTTCGATTTTAGTGATTCTTTCGAGCAAGTCTTTGTAATTAAAAGTTCTATCTAATTAATGATGTTTTCAAAATAAATTTGTCTGATGTGAACAGTAACTTTTATAAAAATAGTTTTATAAAAGTATTTATTGTCGTAAACTCATGAAATTCATAACTCCTTCGTTATTAATCAAAAAATTACGATTCTTAATGTTATGGAATCCTAAAAATATGTACTATTTGAGAAAAATAATAATCCTTTTATATCATAAGTGAAACTAAAAAGTTTTTATAAAATTTCTTTTGTAAACGCGTTTATTATCGCATAACTTGTAAATTACGTATCTCCTTCGTTATAACTCGGTTTTTCGAGTTTCTTACCTTTTTGGAATCGTCATGACATGTAGTGTATTTTATAAAAATATAAAATATATACTTAAATTTCTCGAATTTAAACAGCAACTTTAGAAATTTTTGGAAAAATATGTTTAAAATTAGTTTTTATAACTTTTTAGTTTAACCACTTTGTTACAAGTCTATTACCACCATTTATACCATGTGTCTTATGTACTTAGAGTCCCTAGTTCATCATTTGTCCAAAGATTGTCCAACAATCACAAGATCCATGTGTCTAAATACTTATTTGTCCATAATCTTATATAAGTAACTTTTTATATTTTTTTACTTATATATACTTTATTTAACTTAACCAACACTCATATAGTGTATATACTTGCCTTATAATATGATCCATAACATCTATATATCACATGACAAAGTTTACCAAACCATAACCAAGTGTAAAAATCCATTTTACAAGTTTATAAGTTTCCTAGATGGTGATTAACTACATAGACATCATATATGCATAAAATCATGAATGTAAAGAGATTAAGGCTTTTAGATAACCTTAATATGATGTGTGGTGATGAACAACAAGATCTAAACCCTTGTTTAGCAAACAAACCCTTGCTTGCACAACTTGAAAACCCTAATTTCAAGTAAAACCCTAATCCTTCCTTTTCCTTACTTAACACTTGTAAAGGCTTAGTCAAGCCTTTAAACCCTCTTAGCATACCTTAGGTATGATGTGAGAACACTTGTATGAGTGGTAAATAAAATTTGTATGGATGGTTTATGTATTTGATTTTGAGTCGTGGGTAATGGAGAGGGAAAAGAGAGAGTTTTATGTTGTTTACACCTTAGGAATGTGTTATGTATGTGTTTCTATCTAGCTAAGACATTATATACCCTTGTAACTAGTTGTAAATAAGTCTAGGTTCATGCAAGACATAATGAGGGTTTTATGGAAGACTTTGGTCATTTACTATTTGAGTTAGTAAGAAAAATGAGCCATGGTTCCTAAAACATGAGAACATCCCATGAAAACAAGGAAAAGTATTTTGTAAGATATTTTCTTGGTACTCCTAGCTCCATATCCAGCCATATAGGCTTATATGTGATGTTATTTTGTAAATTTTGAGTATTGGGTATAATTGTGGGTATTTGTTGAAGCGTAGAAAAGTTTTGGTGGTTCCGGAAATGCTTAAACGTAATTTATCGCGAAACGTAACGTTTTACGTAACCGATAAAAATAAAACATAATAAGTTAATTATTACTTTAGTAATAATAATATAATGATTATTTGACGTAAACTTTAATTTGTTTGGTGCCCATTTACGTTGATTGGTGATTTTTAGTTTACGCGATTTAACGCAACGATTAAAATTAAAAGCAAACGCGTACGAGAAGAAGAAAAAAAAATAGTGAATTAAATAGCGTCGTACATTGATTAAAAATACGGATTGTTACATAGGCAATATAAAACTAGTTATTTGATCTTCATATCATAGTGAAGACGTCTAGTGAGACATGATTAGGTTAAAAGGATACCCACATTTTGGATCTTCATATCTAGTTTGTCGTTTGGGTGGATTCCTAATTATGTTTATAGTGTGCGTGAATTTACTATTGGACGTGAGCGGTGTATGCATGTAACTACCGTCTAGGTTGTCACGTAGATAGCGGACTTGACCAATCCGCTGCTGAATTAGGGGAATACTTACACATTACACTAACGAGGGTGATGGACAATAAAATTAGAGAGAGCAACTAGGGAGTAGTGCATGATTAGGTGAACGCGTTTGTTTAGCCATACGAGTTTCCCACCATTTACTTTTCTGCATAATTAGAATAGATTTAGGAGTAGTTAATAACTTAATCAACTCACTCTTCAAAACCGAGATTTTACTTGCTTTCAATAAAACTACAAAAATACAAAAATACTTTTCCCTCAATCTTTAGACCCTAGTAACGTACAATTCGAGCGTACCCAAACTATTCCCCTAGAGAACGATAATAACCCTCGAGTCTTGCCTATACTACACTACAACAGTTAGGTATTCTACCCAGGAGGGTTGTAAAACTTTTGCGTTTGCAACACTTCGCGTCAAGTTTTTGGCGCCGCGGTCGGGGAATAGTCTAGGTTTCGGATTCTATTTAGCTTAGGTTTACTCACTAGATTCCTATCAAGTGAAATTTTCTTTTCTTTTTAGGAAAGCTTCCTTTAGTTTCTTTTAGTTAAATCCCTCACCATGACCCATAGTACCGTTAAGAAATTGACAAAACCCCTTAAGGAGCCCGAGAGAGAAGTGCATAGGCGTGGAAAAGCTGCCCGCCGTCAGCAACGAAATAAATCTTTGGCTATCGCCGAACGAAATCTCTTCGATGATGAAGCCTCATCTTCCGTTAATTCTGAACCCAAAATATCCCCTCAAATCAAAATCCTTCTAGAGTATTCCTCTCCCAACTCGTCTGGTTTTCAAAACCCAATCGTTCTCCCTACATAGCACATCGAAAAAATCATGGATTCACAAGATGTCTGGCTAATCCAGGGCGTGTGCACGTTTCAGGGGTTACAAAGCGAAAATCCCATCCACCATATCAAATACTTCTTGAGTATTATGGATAACATCCATGCCAACGGAGCCACAAAGGATGCATCTCGACTCTGTTTCTTTCACTTTTCCTCAAAAGGAAGGGCGAAGGAATGGTTAGATATGATACCTCCCAACCAAATTACTACATGGGAGTAACTTGTTTCAAAATTCATAGACTGATTTTTGCCACCAGGACGCACTTTAATCTATAGGGATATGATCATTCGATTCCTTCAAGGAATCAACGAACCCATCAAAGACGCCTAGATCTGTTTCCAATACTTAACCCGACAACCCCTTCATCATGGAGTTAGTAAATGGATATTGGTTCAGATCTTTTATGATAACATATCTTCTAATGACTGAAAAGGAGTTGATCACTTAGCGCAATATCACTTCAATTAGCTTAACGTATATAGGAATACATGTTCAATACGAGGACGACTCATGGGAAGACCCACCACTAGCCAGGAACATTTCCTCTATATCAAAAATAATTAAACCCACTTTCGAGGGGAACTTAAAAAGGGCTCGTAAATAACTCTTTTACCTCACAACTCCGATAGAAGGAACAAGCTTGAGGAATCCGTACCTCATTTGAGATATTTGTGGGGGCGCTCACGAAGCTGATTAATGTTACTTAAATAGGCCACACGAACAGGTATGCTTGTTCGGGGGAGACATCTATGATGATCCCTCTCTTTTAAGATTCTATTAAAATGATGATCTTCCTCCATGGGGTAACTCAAGTAAAAGGATAAAAGGGGAAGAAGGCCCCGACTAGGTCGTTAGAAGTCAGTTTGAGGATAAGTTAGCTAACTTTATTCTCAAAAAGGATCTCCACGCAAAAGGATTGGGAGAAATGCTCAACGGACAACGAAATGAAATGCACAATCAATTTTCTCAAATCCTTGCAACTCTAGGAAAAAACAAGAAGCCATCACCAAAAACCACAACACCAACTCTAGCTATTACAACCAGATCAGGGACCACCACCAGTAATCCGTCATACCCAAGTCAACCAAGCTCGGCACTAATCATTAATATATAAACGACGATTGAGAGGGAAAAGCTGATTAAAGGAGAGAATCTAACCACGTGAAACCATAAAGATCATCAATCACCTACCCTCTACCATCCATCTAAATCATCTAGTATTCCTTTCCTATCTTGGCTAAAGAAGCAGAAGAAGGACGATGAGGACGAATGACTTTTATCAATCTTTAGACAAATAGATATTAATCTTCCCTTTTTGGAAGCAATGATCCTCATGCCAAAAGGAGCTAAAGTTCTTAAAGACCTTCTCTCACATAAGGAGAAACTCAGAAAAGCAGCTTTTTCGGTAAGACTTAGTGAAGAATGTTCGGCTGTCATCCAAAGGAACCTACCTCAAAAAGAGGGAGACCCAAGAAGCTTTACCCTGCCATGTCTTATCGGGCCATTATATGTGAAAAATGCCCTAGCAGACCTTGGGGCAAGCATCAACCTTATGTCACACTCCCTCTTCTTACGGTTAGGCATCTCTGAGCTAAAGCCAACAAAAATGAGTATTCAGTTGGCTGATAGATTGGTTAAATACCCAATAGGTGTCTGTGAGAACTTGCTGGTAAAAATAGACAAATTCATCTTTCCTGTCGACTTTGTAGTATTGGAAACGGATGAGGATAAAACTATCCTAATTATCTTGGGACGACCATTCCTCGCGACCGCTCGCGCCATTATCAATGTCCATGATGGGAAACTGAGTTTAAGAGTTGGAAATGAAATTGTCACCTTTAACATAGGGAAATCATGAGAGCCGCCTATTCTCATGACGATTATATGTATTGCGTCGATCATATTGACAACTTGGTTCAAGAACAATGGGTGGACACCCTAATCCACGACGGAAAATGGACTGATATAAAGGAATAAATTGACTCTAAAAAGGTCCAAGCCGTTTTGTTTTACCCAAAAAAGAACTAATCGAACCATTGAAACGGAAAGCTTCGGAGAACAGGTTGAAACCATCAATAAAAGAACCACCTAAGTTGGAATTAAAGGAGCTGCATGATAATCTAGAATACGCTTTCCTTCAAAAGGATGACCAACTCCCAACAGTCATCTCCTCTTCCTTATTTGCACAAGAAAAACTATGCTCCTTGAGGTCCTTAAAAACCACAAGGGAGCCATTGCATGGAGCATTGCATATATCAAAGGAATAGACTCATCCTTCTACACCCACAAAATCCTCATGGAAGACGAGTTCAACCCAACCGTCCAACCTCAAAGGCGTGTGAACCCAATTATCAAAGAGGTGGTAAAGAAAGAATTCATAAAGCTTCTCGAGGCTAGTCTAATCTATCCAATTTCTGATAGCTCTTGGGTCAGTCATGTTCAAGTTGTTCCAAAGAAAGGGGGGATGACTGTAGTGAAAAATGAGAAAAATAAGCTCATTCCTTAAAGGACGGTCACGGGATGGCGCGTTTGTATTGATGACAGAAAACTCAACGATGCAACTCGAAAAGACCATTTTCCGCTACCATTTATCGATCAAATGCTCGAAAGGTCAGGTGGACATGAATATTATTGTTTTTTGGATGGTTTCTCAGGCTACTTCCAAATCCTTATTGCCCTAGAGGATCAAGAGAAAACTACATTCACTTGTCCTTACGGAACCTTTGCTTATAAAAGGATGCCCTTCGGATTATGCAACGCTCTAGCCACATTTCAACGTTGTATGATAGCTATCTTTCATGAGTTGATCGAAGACAGTATGGAAGTTTTCATGGATGACTTCTCTCTCTTTGGGATTTCTTTTGATCATTGCCTTGCAAACTTGATGTGAGGAAACCAACCTCGTTTTGAACTGGGAAAAGTTTCATTTCATGGTAAAAAAGGCATAGTTCTTGGCCATAAGGTTTATGGATCAGGAATTGAGGTAGATAGGGATAAGATTGATTCAATTTCCAAATTACCCTATCCTACCAACGTGAAGGCCATTCGTAGTTTTTTAGGACATGTAGGCTTCTACCGTAGATTTATAAAAGACTTCTCTAAGATCGCACGTCCAATGACTTAGCTTCTCGTAAAGAATGCTCCCTTCATTTTCTTCGAAGAATGCATTCAGGCTTTTGACAAACTAAAGCAAGAGCTGACTCAAGCCCCATCATGATAAAACCAGTTTGGTCGCTACCTTTCGAAACCATATGCGACGCTAATTATTACGTTGTTGGAGCAGTGTTGGGACAAAGGAAGGATAAGCATTTCTAGCCTATCCACTACGCTAGTAAAACGATGAATGAAGCTCAGGAAAATTACACAACAACATAAAAGGAGCTTTTGGCCGTTGTTTTTGCGTTTGACAAAATCCGTCAATACTTAGTTCTATCCAAACCATCGTATTCACTGAGCACTTTGTCTTGCAGTATCTCTTCGCAAAGCAAGATGTCAAACTGCGTCTGATAAGGTGGATCTTGTTGCTTCAGGAATTTGATATTGAAATCCGTGATAAGAAGGGTGCCCGAAAACCTCGTAGCAGACCACCTATCCCGACTTGAAAATCATGATCTTAAGAAACTAACAAGAGCGTAAATTCGAGACTTATTCCTAGAGGAACAACTGATGCTAATCTCTGACAAAAAAGGAAGAACCTTGGTATGCCGATTTTGCTAATTACCTAGCAAGCATGGTGCTACCTTTTAGGTATACCCGTCAAGAAAAGTATAAATTCTTTACTAATTTAAGGCATTGCTTTTGGGACGAACCCTTTTTGTTCAAGCAGTGCGCAGACGAGATCATACGACAATGTGTTTCCAGGAACGAAGCTTCCTAAATGTTTCGACAATGTCATAGTGGTCCCTCAGGTGGCACCATGGGATTGCGACCACAACAAGGAAGGTTTATGAGGCTGAGTTTTATTGGCCAAATATCATTCGCGATGCACGAAAATTAGTCTAGTCTTGTGACGTTTGCCAACGGGCTGGTAATATTTCTGCAAGAGATGAAACTCCGCAAAGATACATCCAAGTCTGTGAAATATTTGATGTATGGGGAATCAATTTTATGGGGCCATTCCCTTCATCAAGCAGAAATAAATACATCCTAGTCGCCATCGACTACGTGTCCAAGTGGGTAGAAGCTCAAGCTTTACATACCAGTGACACAATAGTCATGGTGAACTTTCTTAAGAAGTTATTCGCACGTTTGGGTGTACCGAAATCCTTGATAAGTGATAGGGAAACCCATCTCTATAATTATAAAATGGAACGAGCAATGAAGAAATATGGAGTGGTCCATAGGTTCTCCACCGCATACCACCCGCAGATGAATGGTCAGGTCGAGAACACTAATAGGGCAATCAAACAAATTTTAGAGAAAACAATAGGACAAAATAGGAAAGAATGGTATCACAAGTTAGATGACGCACTTTGGGCCTTTAGAACTGCTTTCAAAACTCCATTAGGAACCACTCCATTTAGACTGGTTTATGGTAAGGCATGTCATCTTCCCGCAGAGCTCGAGCACAATGCTTATTGGACCCTTAAATCCTGCAACATGGATTTAACAAAAGCTAGAGCTAACAGATTCCTTCAGATTAACGAATTGGACGAACTGAGACTCGATGCCTACGAGTCCTCTATAACTTATAAGGAAAGAACAAAGAGGTGGCATAAGAAACGAATCAAAACGCCAACCAAATTTATGAAGGGGGATAAGGTGCTTCTTTTTAATTCTCGGTTGAGATTATTCCCAGGCAAGTTAAAATCAAGATGGTATGGACCATTTATAGTTAATAGGACGATGAAAGGTGGAGCCATCTAATTATGTGACGAGGAAGGAAATGAGTTCATTGTAAACAAACAACGCGTAAAGCCATAGCAGTCAGATATGACAAACTTAATTACCGAATAAGATGTCACATTGGAAGACGAAGGAGTCACGTAAGGAAAGTGATTCTGAGTCTAGCTACAAGACTCGTTAATAAACAAAAGCGCTTATTGGGAGGCAACCCAATCTTTATGTTTTATGCATTTTAGGAGTGTCGTGTATTTTAATCTTTATTATTTGTTTTATATATTTGATATATATGTGATCATGCTTTGTTTTGTCTTTAGCTCCGTCTTAATTGCAATCAAAGGTATTTTGCATAAAATAAGTGTAGGGGAAAATATCCGATTTTTAAGAACCATTTCAAACATGTAAAATATAAATTTAAGTTAATTCACATTTTATGTTTTATTTGTTTGTTTTTAGTCATATGTTTGTACTAACCGTTTTCGTGGTTTATGCAGTAATTTTTCCAAGAAATAATTAATACGTTATTTTTGTAGAAATTTTTCCAAACAAAAACGCAAAACCTATCAGATGTTCCTGACAACATTAGAATTGTATCAGTGGAGAAATCTGCATTTTTTGAATTTTTAAAAAGTTATTTTTGTTAAATTTCTAAAATTTTAATTTTCCAATTTTTTGCAGAAAGCCACAATTACATTAATGCTGACATTCTATCTTTATTGCTTTTTTAGAATTTTAGTTTATGATTATTTATAGTTGGGTATAGTTGTTTTTGTCTTTGATTTGTAGGTTCTGTTAGATGAAGAGAGTCCGGAAGTTCATTGGATTTTCACTTGAACGATTCTTGGATGAAGATTTAGTCGGATCATCTTGTTTCTTCTTCGATATTGAGCAAACCATAGGAGTATTAATTTATCTCGCTTTTTATTTATTTTCTGTAGGATCCCGATTACCACTTCATAACATATAACGAATCGAAGAAGAAAAGAGAAGAAGAAATGAAGGTTTTAGAGAGAGAAACAAACTTGCTATAGAAATTCTGGCGAACTTTTGTGTTCAATAATAGAAGTGTGATTGGGAGGTGTTTCTGAACCTTAGAAATTATATTTCATTTGCATTTGCTTTGTTCTTAAAAAGATGTGTAATATACTGAAACATAGTTTAATTTTGACCCAAATTTTAAAAAAATTTATGGAATATATCCGTGAAACTGTAATATTAGAAGCATCTCATGGATAGGAGTTATATGATCAGCACAAAAACCCTACCACTCAAAAATTTCACCCCCAAAATGTGAGGTTCACCCCTAGATCTTTAGGAATAAAAACATTCATCTTTAATGCTTATGAGAGTGCATAGGTATTATTATAAAATCTAGAGAAATGCATCCCGAGACTGCTAGTGAGATCGC
Organism: Tanacetum coccineum; assembly: GCA_026074375.1. Taxonomy (NCBI): domain Eukaryota; kingdom Viridiplantae; phylum Streptophyta; class Magnoliopsida; order Asterales; family Asteraceae; genus Tanacetum; species Tanacetum coccineum. Next base: position 32,694 of record BQNB010030649.1, on the reverse strand, counting down.
ATTCGTATGATTAGGATTTGCTAAGTGATAAGCGGCATTAGGATAACCCTTGTTTTTATTTAGCGTTTGTTATAGTTATGATGATCTCATCGGTCATATAACTACCCCACACCTTCGTTATGCACTCATTTTTAGTGCAAGATACCCTTAGTACACCCCTGTAAGCCCATCCTTTTCGCGACTCTCGTAATATTCTGGTGGATTCTAGATTATTAATGAAGAGCATTGTTTAAACCCCACTAAAATCTTACACCCAAATCGCCTTAGCCTTTCTTGTATGTACTCATTTTTAGTACATTATTGTTATCACAATTGTTTAACCCAAGTTAATTGTTTACTTGATTACATGGTTGCTAAGTCGAGTCTAGTGTTAGTGTACACAATTTTGGGACAATTGGGATTCATGGTAGTTTTATTTTATGGAGAAATAGGAAAGAAAGTCAAATTATTACCCTCATATGTTCTTAATACTAGCCGGGTACCCGCGTAATATGGCGGTGAGTACCCGGTAACTAAATTTTGTGGCGAGCAAATGCTATATTTTCTAGCAATAAATTTACGAAAGAATGACACATTTTAATTAATCTAACTTTAAGTAAGGAGTAACAATCTACACATTTTCATATCAAAACAAACATAAGATCCAAATGAAATAAATAAACAAATATAACATCTTTCAAACATAAGTTAAAATAAACGTTATTACAAAAAGAAATGTATTTTAGCATAAACACAATATGCCAATTATTAATATGCATCGTTAGCTCCAACATCTTCATTTGAAAAATAAATACCTTTATTATCAAAATTTGTTCACCAATAATTGGACATAAAAGCAAAGTACACGATTACCTAACAAAACAAACAAAAAATAAAAGAAAATAAAGATGTTTATTTCTTCAAACAACTTTCATATATTGAGACGTTCAAGACATCCAGGAATTCAACTGCTAGCATATTCCAATCATCAAAGGAGGTGACGCAGGTATACCAAGACATCCAATGTATTCTCATATCCTGGTTAAACTCGATTACCGCTAAAGGAATAGACTCCAAATAATTATTCGAAAAGTATATAAAACAAATTAGTCCACCATACTAGTAATATTTAACATCCTAAGTTGATTAAATTGTATATATAGTTTTCAAGTCATAACTTGCATGAAGCATGGTGTATAAGTTTGACTCGTGACGCGTATATATTCCCTGCTCATTTATTACGTTGAGTGTGAAGTTACATCTTGATGCAATATCAACCTAACTTTGGAGCCACTAATTGAGATATAGATGTCTGTTAGTGATTAATAATGAAATTGCTATTATTTTTAAATATTGTATGATCCTGTACTTACGACTAATCTCGTAAAGATAGGGCACACTCGCCATTAGGATTTGGGTATCCCATTAAACATCCTTTCTAAACTTTTCTAATGACATCTGAGACATAATTTTTTATATTTTAACTTAAAATGATTTACATGCTATACAATATAACTTTTTAAACGGAATTTGGATGTACCCGTCATCATTCTTTGAGAAGTACGATCTTCCACGAGATACTTGATGTAAGGCATGATTGGGTATTGGCAAAGTTGTATTCTTCGTTCATGATCGCGGTAAGTTTTGTTTTTTGATTTTAGTTAATAACATGATTGGGTTGAACAAAACTGTAGTTTTCAAACCTTGGATAATTGTACGCGTCACTTACATCTGTGTAGAAAAATCTCAATGAAAACACACGACCCGCGAGACTCCGACCCTCGTAAAATTTTAGTAAATGTTGTGGCACAATCGCTTTACGCTGGTCGATTATGTCTCAATATAAATACAAAGTGCATTTTCCAAATAAATAGCTTGAAACACAAATTTATAATCTATGAAATTGAAGCTAGAAATATCAATATATGTTTGTAGGTATAGTGAAACTTGCATAAAAGGTTTAATATCGTGGTAAAAAAACAAAATCTAGTTTGTTAGTTTCTGAGTATAATAAAATATTGAACAAACAAAAAAAAAAGACAAGAACCTCGTTGTAAACTAAAATAAATTACCATAGTACTATATTGCATAAAAAAAAAATTTCTCACAAAAGAAATTAAGGCCCATTCACTTGTCTATCACTTTTCTTTTCTCATCATACCAATCCCCCGAACACCCATAACATAGGACTTTAATTAAACCATCAATTATCAATCTAAAAACACACAAAGCACATATTCGTTGGGACACAGATAACCACGAGCCACTATCTTAGAGACAGTAGCTCGCCTTAGGCCATCTATCTTTCTTAGTTATCACGCTGGCAAATGATTAATATAGAATAACAAGTCAGTCTTTTATAAGCGGATATAAGTTACCTGCTTTCTATCGTAGGTGGTACCGCCCAGTGTCACATCAGCATGCAAGGAAGACCTCGGGAAAGAAATCAAAGGTTTTCTCCTCTCAAACGCTTCAATGCTTTAGTCAAGATCTTTAGCAGTCGATCGTTCATTTTCTCTCTCGGGAGACATGGCTTCAATTCAATCATTCTATCCCTTGTTTGACTTAAATCCAAAGATATGATGCTAACGTTCCAAAGGAACAAGCTGCTCAGACTACAAGTCCGCTGCGAGCCGAGCGAAAAAAATGACTCAACCGAGCCGAGGCACTATTCACCAAGTGGAACTATATACTATCTTGACTATGCCCACCGCCCCTTCCCCTATACCTGGCTGCTTCTCGCTTACCAAAGCGTTTACTGTTCCATGCGATCTTTACACCGACACCCCCATCTATGCAAGCCTAGTAAAAGGAGAATCAGCTGAAAGAAGAGAGAGCCCCCTTCCCGTTGTTGTCTCTAACTAGATCTTATTTTCAAGAAAGTTAGCTTGTCAATTCTTGGTGTCATACTCACTTGTCATACTCCTTCCTTACGATCACTTCCAATGGCATTTCTTGTTGATTTGTGGCATTTCCAGCCTTTCCAGCAATGGGGCGCGGGACCGATCTGACTAGAAAGTCATTAAAAACTTGATCGAAGAACCAGCGTTTATTAAAGAAGCTATAGAGTCGATTACAAAAAGTACTAGTTTGAAAGGCTCGTTGGAATTGATCCGCTACTGGATTGTTTCAGTTTAAGAATCCACATGGAGAAGAGGAGGAAGCGTTGCCGGTGCGTAGCGGATGACTGGAGCTCATTTCGAGCCTGCTTACGTAATCTAGAAATCAGTCTCATTTCACCATTAGGGAGAATCCACTTTATCCATTTCAATCTCTGTCATCAAAGGAAAAGGGCTAGCATCATTTCTCCATTGGGGAGATACCACTTTTGAAATGAAAGATCAACTCTTCGAAGGGAAAAGCTCAAGTGTGAAATTACAGCTATATTGGCATCCTCTCCTTAATTTCACAAAGAAAAGAATTGAGTGGTTTTTGCTCCTTGCCCTTAGTGAAGCGAGTGGCTTCTGCTCTCCAATTTAGCATTTGTGAGCGGCTTTCGTTGATCTCGACAAAAAAAGAGAAGTACAAGCAACTACCGCAAAACCAACATCTATACGAATAGGGGATGAGATTGGGTGTCCCGATACCGATGTTACAAACTAAGGTAGTATGTCCCTTCACGGGGCGAAGGAATAGATTTAAGGCTTGAAGTCTGAGACACAAGGCTGATTGCTGTGCTCACTGTAGTTGTGTCAGCTTGTAATGCGATGAAGACCGATTCTTGGTAAGACCTAGTCTGCAGCTCTCAAACGAATGGAACAGTATGTAGAGTCGGAGATGCTTGTAACAAAACTTCATATTCAATGGGCTTGTAGTGAATACTATATCTATTGGGGACATAGAAGAGAGACGAAGGTTATACTGGGGTTCTAGGTTAGATGATTGATGAAGTAACGAAAGTCCCACCAACTCAATCAATATCAACGACATGTCTTGACCGTACTAGAATGATGTAAGGCATGACTGGGTATTTGGCAAAGTTGTATTCTTCGTTCATGATCTCGGTAAGTTTTGTTTTTTGATTTTAGTTAATAACATAATTGGGTTGAACAAAACTGTAGTTTTCAAACCTTGGATAATTGTCGGGTCACTTACATCTGTGTAGAAAAATCTCAATGAAAACACACGACCCGCGAGACTCCGGCCCTCGTAAAGTTTTAGTAAATGTTGTGGCATAATCGCTACGATTATGTCTCTAATAATACAAAGTGGCATTTTCCAAATAAATCTTAGAAACCAATTTATATCTTGAAATTGAAGCTGAAATATCAATATTTTTGTGGTATATGAAACTTGCATGTTTTATCGGGTAAAAACAAATATAGTTTGTTTTCTTGTGTATAATATATATGAAAAAACAAAAAAAGACACCATTTAACTAAAATAATTTCGTAGTAATATATTGCATAAAAAATTATTTCAATAAAAAATTAGGTCCCATTCACTTCTTATCCTTTTTCTTTCATACCAGATCCCCCGAACACCCCATAACACACTTTAATTAACCATCAATTATCAATCTAAAAAACACACAAAGCACATATTCGATGGATATATTGTGATGATTAGAGGAGCGTGATGAAGATGGTTTTGGAATCTATTTTGGTTTGTGATGAAGATGGTTTGGTCCATATCTATGCATGTGAGGATGGTGAGATTGTGTTGTGTTTCTGTTATTATAATTTTTATATTAGACCATAAAATGAGATATTTGATTTATTGATTATCATTTTTTTATCTTGTTTGATATGAGATTTGTAGTCTCACGATGGTCGTGCTTAGTTGGGTCTAATGTGTTTGAGTCCTTAAAGTATTTGTACAAAAAATATGCGAAGTTGTGAATTCACTTTTAAATTGATTGTGTCTGTATAAATAATCAGAATATTAGTTCGGAATAAAGAGGTCAATTGTTCAGAAGCCGTTTATTGCATATTTAAATAATCGGATAAGCAGTTTGGATAAAAACAAACCTATATTACAAGTCAAGGGATTTTTAGGCGAACATAGTTAAAGGTCCAAAATGGGTCAACTTTTTGAAATTCTAAGCTTTGCTAGCTCAATATGGGGTGTTTGGCTAGGCTTAATAGCTTATAAAGAAAGCTTATTTGTTTAGCAGAAAACCAATTTTTACAGACTTTAGCATAAAACTCTTGTTTACTTCTCAATAAATTATCAAGCACTTTCGGTGAGTGTCTGGATAAGCTTTATGTTTTGTGATAATGTAATAAAGAATAAGTTAATAAGAAACTTTAAATCATTGATAATCTTTTAGCCAAGCACCCCCGTAGTTGAATCTATTATTTTGATTACTTTGACCGTAAATCATAGTCATAATTATAATCAGTCACCAATTATAAAGAGAAAGTTGATGCTAATAAGTACATTGCATCATATCAGAAAATTTTGAAGCTAAAGACCAAATCGTTTGTACCTCAATATCAGTTATGGATTAACGACATATTAGGTTGACGTTTTCAGATTAAGGGTTGTCTTTGTATGATGTGTTATGTTTCATAATGATTTTGGTTCGTCGTTGTTATACCACCATAATATATCTGCTTAAACTCATGCTCAAAATTAATTATACCGAGTTGAATGGATTTAAAAGCTTGTGTATATTTTTTTAGTAGTCCAACTCTATATCAAAGTTTTGGCAGATAAATGTAAACCGTTTTTACTACCTTTTTATAGTAATTAGTTTATAAATCATATACAACACTCTAAAGAACTCGTTCCAGTTTGTCTGAAACAAAGTACTCTAATACATTATATTCTTTGAATGTAATATTTTGAGACTTTAATGTGATATAGTTTGAAGTGCTTCACGCAGGAAAGTTTATGCATCCTATTCATTGTTCTCGTGTCCGAAACAAGTACCCTGATTATTTCCAAAGATTGAAATTGGATTTTTTTCGTCTATGATTGACACTACTTGTTAAGGAAGCCCTTGGCGGAGTTTCTTCCTCGTCATCTATAGTAATGACTTCGTCCTATTTCTAGTTTATCAAGTTTATGAACCTTTTACGCTTTTTCCAAAATATAAAACATATAAGTAGTAATTAGTTATGTTGTTGTATTGAACATGGTATGATAAATGTTTCTTAAAGAAATATAAAGATTGCCAAAGGTACGTTACCTAAAGAGCTGGATTTCTTTGATGTTGAACTTGAATTGTCACCAAAAGAGGGTTGGCTGGAAGAGAGATTATCACATGAAGAGGGGCGGCTGGAAGAAGGGCTGGATTAGGTTGAGGGGGTGGGATTGGATGAAGTTCAAGATGGGGTTCATTGGGTGGAGAAAGCGTTAAAGAGGATAAAAGGTCAGATAGCCCATGGCATGGATTACTGCTTGCTTAATGCGGAACCTCAATAGTGAGACCAAGGGACAAGATGAGAGGACCATTATTATTTTAGTTTAGGCATCCATAACAATTTAGCAGAAGTAGTTTTTGATATGTTATTGAACCTAGAAAGCATGTTATTGTGCAAATTTTTGTAGTGTCATTTTTGTTAAGGATATGATAGGATTTTGCATTTTGTAAGGCATGATTGTAGATGAATAATTCCTGATTTTTAACCCTTTTTATTGTGTATCATTACTGGAGGGTTAAAGCTATTACATCCATGTCAATAATGTTGAAATGGGTTGTTACAAGCCTAGGCGACTATTACAACTTATTTGCCACATTAAATCTGGTGTAAATTCAAATATTTATATGGTGAGCATTGACTATAATGGCTTTATATATTTCTTAAATAAGAAATGTTTTGATGCCTTAAAATTGTTAAGATTCTAATTATAGATGTCCTAAATGTTTTATAAGGAGTAGAGATACTCTATGTTTGTTGATCCTTCTTAATTCGGGTCATTAGTTAGTTTATTATTAAGTATTAAAAAACTCAAGTGTAGGGGTGTCAATATAAACCCCTGGTCATGTATATTTATTTATTTTCAGCAGATGACAGGGCAAAAATTTATACAAAAACACAAAAAAGAGAGAAATAAATAAATAAAAATAAAAAAATTAAATAAGCAAAAATATGTTAGAATATACGGGCTGCCATCTTGCTATTGTTTATGTCAAGAGTCAAAAAAAAGAAAAGAAAGAGCTTGATATATAGTTGTGTATGATTGTCCTAGATTTTGTCGAGTCTTGGCTTAGCAACGCCTTTTACATGTTATCTTGTGAATGGTTAGCTTGCCACTAGTAAATTTCCACCATTATCGTGTTTTCTTTACCCTACACCTAACTGTTGGGAATTACGTTTTTCCTAACTTAGTACCGACAGTACAAATAGTTAGTACCGTTAGTTATAGTTGTGACAATATTGAACACATACATATAAAGCAAAAATAAATGATGTGAAAGACAAGAGATAAGAGTTAGAAAGATCAAACCACAACACAAGGATTTATAGTCGTTCGGTAACGAAGCACCTCTTCGCCCTACTCCACTTCCTTAGCACCAAACTCAAGAGTTCTCTTTTCGACTTTTGTCAATACAACTCCCCTTTAGGCGGAGAAAGAAAAACCGTACACATTAAGCTATTAAACGTTTCCCGGCACAAGCCATAATGTCGAGTTCTAATCCTAGCTAGAACCAATCTATCACAACTAACCACACTACTTCACAACAATTCACAACTTCACTTCACCACACAACTTTTTCTTCACTTCACAACTTCTCTATACTTCACAAATTCACTTCACAACTTCTCTACCCTTCACAACTATTTTATACTTTACTTCACAACTTCACTTCAACTAGACACTACCTTGATCACACCTATCTAACACTACTTACTAAGATCACCCCGATCTAACTATACTTACAATGATCACCATAATCTACCTATTATACACAACTACGATACACACCTTCATAATATACACAAATCATTTACAAAATATAATACAATTGCAACAAGGTTGCAAGGATACACATTAATCTATAATACTTCTTTACTTGATGGTAGGAAGTATTCTTCTCTTGCCCGTGAACGATATAAGCTTGATCCACTTGGAAAACATTAAGCTTATATGATTAACTTGATCAAAGGATTTGGGAATGTTCGTGGACTGATTTTAGACAGAAAAGAATGAGTGCAAAAGGTGAGAAAATCAGTGGGGAACAGTCCAGTATTTATAGATAAATTGGGGAGCGTTTTTGTCTGGTCGGCCCCCTTAATTATGATGTCGCCCCCCTTACAATTAAGGGGACCGCCCTTATAATTAAGTGGACCGTCCAGGCTAGGACGCTCCCTTTTTTGTCTTTTCTAGGGGAGGTGTTTTATGGAATATTTCTAGCCGTTTTTAGGTAGAAAATTTGAATCCAAAATATTTATTTTGAATAAAACATTTCTTTTAAATCTAAAAATGTTTTGTAAAAGTTATAAAAATATTTGTGACATTTTTATAAAAAATGTGAGGTTAACTGAAAAATTCTTTGATCATAAAATGCATTAAGCATTTATTGATTCATACCTTTAAGTGATTAAATTTTCGAAATGAAAATTTACTACTAATTACTTGTTTACGTTTAATTTTTTTATTAAGCGTTTTTACATTTTGTGATTATCAAAACGTAGAGAGATCAAAAAATATTAATAACGTTTTAGGCATTATTTCTATCAACAATCTCCACCTTTTTGATGATTACAAAATCTAAACTTATTAAATGTAAAATTATTTTTAAGTATTTAGTGAGTTTTATTTCCATTTCTCCCCATTTTTGTAGAATCAAAAAGGCTTCGTCGATGATTACACATAGAATCAACGTTTCAAACGCTCCCCTTGATGTGTGCTCCCCCTCGTTCGAGGGCACCAAGGAATCGAGCTATGGTAACTTTGCTACAAAAACAAGTTAGAAGAACAACACCAATGTTTCTAACATATAGCAAAGGAAAAGGAAAAATAAACAAACATATTTGTGCAAACCAACCATCATAAATATACAAGATATAAAAAACTCAAAAGAGCAATTAAGCAAAAGATCATTCATTGAATCATAGAAATTATGTATAAAACACAATCATTCAACATGCACTTATCAAACCTAAATATTATACTTGAAGCATAATAGTACATCCTACATGAAATAGAAACTACAAAGGTCCTAAGTTGCCTAGATTGCCATAAGAAACCATTGAACTTGCTTGTAAAAGAAGTGGGTTGGTCATTTATTTGAAAGCGAGAAAAGGTAAGCATATAACATGCTTAGTTAGTTGTTGGTGGAGAGTTTGGAGCGGAGGTAGTTGTTGGAGGGTAGTCCCATTGGACTTGAAGTGGTGGTTGTGGGCGAGTAAAGAGAAATTCAATCCAATTGAGATCTTCACTCAAGGTTAGGAATTGTTTTTGGTTAAAGATGCAATAAGGACAATAGCCAACATGTTGTTCAACATGGTTTAAGTTAAGTGTGTGAGGCAAGTTTTGAGAATAGGGTGATGAGGAAGTGTTGCGTTAGGAAAGGTGCATGGCTAGAAGGTTTGACAAATCTTGGAGTTGATTAATGTCATCAATGAGCATTTCTCTACTTGGAGATAGAGATTGTGGAGGTTGAGTTTGGTTGTCACCTTGAGGCAAGGGTAGAGTTTGAGCATGAAGCACACTAGCAACATGTGGATTGATGGGTAAGTGAGGAAATAAAAGTTGTATGGGTTGAGTTTGATTGACATTTTGCGGTGGAATAAAAGGTTGTCTAACATTAGTGTCATAAGAACCACCAAGTGGAGGTGAATGAGATTTTAGTGAATCATGGTTTGAGTGAGTAGTAGGAGGATTTTCTTGTGATGGTTCTTAGAGAGGAGATTGTGGTTTTGGCATTGGTGTAGGCAAGTTAACATCAACCTTATTAGATGTGTTACAATAGTTTAACTTCTTTCTCCATATGGGTCTTACAGACATTTTAGCCACCTTTGAAGGTTTGGACATGGGTTTGTGAGGAGATGTCATTGAAGAAGACAATTTGAATGTAGTGATTATGGTGAGGATGAGGGTTGATTTATATTGGGAAAATGATGTAGTTAAGGATGGATGGACATTGTTAGAAAACAAATCCAAGAAATGTTGGTGTGTTTTGGGAAATAATAGCTGGGTCTAGGTGAAAGAAGGTCAAAAAGCAGAAAGAAATAGTAAAACCCGTGTATTGAATGGTCGGCCCCCTTATCTATGGTGTCGGCCCCCTTATTGATAAGGGGGTCGCCCTTATGAATTAAGGGGGCTGCCCATCTGAGACTTTTCAAACGGTCAAAAATTTTATTTTTGCTAAAATTTTGTAAGAAAAGTTTTGTTTTGTTGATCAATTTGTAGCAAGTCCTAAATTTTTTATAGCAATCAAGATTATAACATTTAGCAAGCAAGAGTATAAACATGCAAAGTCCTAATAACAATCAAGCCTAATTCACATAACATTTAGCAAGCAAGTATATATATGAATAAGCATGCAATAAGGCAAATAGAAATCTTTAATGAAGAGCATAGTAAAGATGTTGAGTTCCAACGAGGGCTTGAAACAGGTGTTTCATTTGAAAACAACTCTCGTGGAATCAACAGAGATTTAAAATTCCTTTTGATTTTCCATTGATTATTGAAACTGTATTTATAAACCTAGTGTGTGCCTATGTGCGACAAATGTGGAGTGATGATTATTTCGACTCTAAGACAAGGAAAAACCTAAGAAATAATCTAAGTGCTCCTTTATTTAATTTTGCTCAATCAAGAGTGTCGAAAAATATATATTGGATTATATATTCCGGCAACAAGTGTGAGATCGTAATGCATGAATGGAAAATGTTTTTAGCATATATCAACAATGTATGAAAGTAGTTTTTCATGAATTCCTAGTCGTAAGAAGTATTTTTGAAAGAATAGATTGGGATTTGTACATACATATATTAAATTGAGAAGCTTAAACCTTGGCAAAACCAAGATTACTAATACGTAATTTTGTAAAGGTTATCTTTTTGAGAAATTCCCGATCTTTGATTTTTTGCAAAATAGAATCCTAGACTTAGAAGGAAAATAAAAACTTTTTACAAACTGTCAGATGGTCGGTCCCCTTAAATACATGGCCGACCCCCTTAACATTAAGAGGACCACCCGTTAAGAATTAAAGGGGTCGCCCATATGGCAAATTATTTTTCCTAATTTTTCAATTTTGGCATTTCAGTTTTGATTGTAGTTCATTGTTCATGTTTACTTTTAAGTTCTTATTAAAATTTATAGGAATGAAAATACTTAATAAGTACTTATATGCAATTTTGTTCCTTCATTTCTGACTAGACGTAAGTAATTAAAAGGCTCACGTTTAAGAGGTTTAGTTAGAATATCTGCAATGTTGTCTTTCGATGAAACCTTTTCTATGAAAATATTCCCTTTTTGAATATTGTTAAAAAGGAAATGGTGACGAATCTCAATGTGTTTTGTACGAGAGTGTTGTACGGGATTTTTACTTAAGTCTATAGCCCCTTTGTTATCACACATTATAGTAATGTCATATAACCTAATTCCATAATCTATTAGAGCTTGTTTCATCCATAGTGCTTGTTGACATGCTTTTCTGGCGCTTACATATCCGGCTTCGGTACTGGAAATAGCAAGAGCGATTTGCTTCTTCAAAAACCTAGATGTTATACAACTCCCATAAAAGTACAAAGACCGCTAGTGCTTTTTCGGTACAGTATTACATCCCAGCATGTAATCTGAATCCGCATATACTTTGGTGTTCTATGCCGGACCCCCTTAGGATTACCTTATCCTAAGTGCGTAGTGCCCGCTTTACGTATTCGGAAGATGCGTTTAACCGCTTCAAGATGAGAGGTCTTAGGATCCTCTTGGAAGCATGCACAATCAGTTCAAAACCACTAACATGATATCGGGCTCTACTTGCCCGTTAAGTATAATAACTCTATCACTACCGCTATATTTGGTATTTTTATATTTATTTATATTTTTTAAATTTTTTTTGTTATCTAAGGATTCACCTTCTTCGTCTTTTGTGAGTTTTGTTTCCGTAGACATAGGAGTTTCCATAGGCTTAGAGTCTTCTAATCCAATTTCTTAAGCATTTCTTTTATATATTTTGATTGATTAAAGAATATACCATCTTCTAATTGTTTTATTTGTAACCTAAGAAAAAATTTAGTTCCCCCATCATACTCATTTCAAACTCATCATGCATGATCTTGGCAAAATCATCACACATTTCTTGACAAGGTTTGAATCGGGATAATGTCATCGACATATATTTAGACAATGATAAGATTGGGGTCTTTCTTTTTAGTAAAGAGTGTGTTATCTACCATTCCCATGGTGTAATCATGTTTAATAAGAAAGGCTTTCAATCTATCGTACTAGGCTTTAGGAGCTTGTTTAAGTCTGTTTAAAGCGCTTTCTTAAGTCTTAAAACATGATTGGTTTTGCGAAGTAATGAATCACCAAAAGGTTGTGCCCCGGTAAATCTCTCATTGATAATATACCGTTATGGAATGCATATTTACATCTATTTGATATAATTTGAAGTCTAGTGTGCATGAATAAGCTAATAATATTCTTATGGTTTTCTAATCTAGTATGGGTGCATAAGTTTGTCAAATCAATCTTCTTGGTTGATATAAACCTTGGGTAACTAGCCTAGCTTTATTTCTATTTACAATTCCATTTTCGTCGAGCTTATTCCTATATGCCCATTTAGTTCCAATAATGATCATATCCATAGGATTAGGGACTAATTCCCAAACATCATTTCCACTAGTACCAAATAATATAGATTTGGTCACACTTGGGCAAAATTGGGGATACGGCCACACATTTATATATAATGTGGCTAAAGTACCCAATATAGACAACATTTACTAATTAGCCACACATGAAAATTTTGATTGTGTGGACCTTTAGAACTGTATTGTCACAACATGCGAATCTTATGTGGCTAAAGGTAACTGGTAATTTTATTAAGCCACATATGAATTGGATCGCGTGTCAAATATACAAGTAATCTTGATGCATTTGTCACCGATATTAACATATAAAAATAGTGACAAATATATGTCAAACACTTGATCTAATGTGTCCAAATTGGGCATATATGGTCACAAAAGTAATTTTTTATGTGTCTAAATCATACAGTCAAGTTTTGCACACATCCCAGCCTCCCCGCCCTCCCTCCTCCCCCCCCCAGTGTGACTGCTATCTTAGCCCCTCAACCCCCCTCCCCCACCTACGCCGCCCATCCCCTCCCCCCCCCCCCCCCCCCCCCCCCCCCACCCCCCCCCGAATTTGGGACGCGTACAAATAAAAAAATATTATGGTTGAAATTTATTAGTCAATTTAAATAGTGACAAATATATGCTCTCAAACTTGTTTAATGTGACCAAATTGCCATATATGGTCACACTAAATGTTTTGTCAACTCATTTTTAAGTGTACCAAAACTCCAGTACATATGGTCACGTAACTTAATATGTGTGTTTACAGTTTACTTTGTGTTAGCTTGTCAAAAGCTAATGTTTATAGTCACATTTACTTCTAGCACAATCATGTAACTATATGCCTTTACAATAGCCACAACATATCAAATTTGATGTGACCTTAATTTGATGTGTGTCGTTTCGTGCGCACAGGTACTGCGCGCTGTGTGTGTATTATTGTAGACCATTATATTCATAACATCACATCCATGTATGTATTCATATTGGCTATTCTTTAGAACAAAATGTGAAATCGATCCATCATTTAAATTTATGCTTTGTGTGACTAAAATATTTACACTAAGGCCCACACAAATATTTCATGTGACCTTTGGATGATCAATTAGTCACACATATATACATATTTCTTCACTTTAAAAAACATATGGTCACACTTATTAACACTTTTGGTCACGTATTACAAAAGGCCACACAAACATAGAATTCATGTAGCTATTGGATAATCAATAGTCACACAAAATACACATTTGTTTGCTTTAAACAACATATGGTCACACTTATTAACACTTTTGGTCACTTCATCCTTAATTGCTTATAGAAACTGCTTATTAAACTGTGGCTTCTTCTCCCTCTGCTTACTTTCAACTTGTTTCACTTTTAATAAGGTTTTAATAAGTACTTTAGCCTGCAAATACAATGTGCAAGTGCAATGTGCAAATGCAAGCTGCAAATGCAATGTACAAATGCAATGTGCATATGCAATCTGCAAATGCGAATATGCAATGTTGTGCTTGCATAATGCAAGATGAAATGCAATGTTACAAATACGATGTGCATATGAAGCATGTAAATGCATAATGTGCAAGCTACAATTAAAACATAAACCAGACAATAACATCAAAACCAAAATAAGTCTAATACATTAGAAATTTATAAGGTTTAATGAGTACATAAATCACCATTACATAAGTCACCATAAAGTTTGATTGCTAAACAAAACATAAACAAAAGCTAACATCTAATACATGTTAGACTACCATGTGAGACTACCCAAACAACTTTGATCAAATGCAAGAGCATGATCAGCTTCCACATGACACCTTTCTTTTCCTATTTGCCTTATCTGCACAAGTTTTTGATTTCCTGGCTACCATTTTCTTTTCTATTTCATACCCTGTAGTAACATTTGCGTGTCCTGGGCACAGTTCTGTGACTCGGTACAGGGCTTACATATTTGGTTTGTGTGTCTTGCAACTGGTACATATTTACCTTTAGACATTGCCAGAGTTTGAGTCAACAATGCTATCTTGTCTGTGTTTTCTCTTGGTTGATGGATTCCATGTCTGTGTTTTCATTGTCTTGATGCTTAGATAAGTAGTTCTATAATAACACCCTGTGTCTTCAAGTCTTTGTCGACGTCGATTTAATATGCTATTTATTTTTAATATTTGTACGCGATTTTTTTGGCTTTGTTAATTTCTTGATTTAAGGTTAAATCAGCGTAAAAGCTAAAAATTAGCGTTCATGTAAAACGGCATCAAACAATTCAAATGTTTACATCAAGCAAGGGTTCATATATATTATTTTAAGGTTAAATTGATTAACTTTGTTCATTTTAGTTTTATCGGATACGTAATGTGTATGACGTTTCGCGATAAATTGCCGTTTAGGCACTCCCGGAACCACAAAAAACTTGTCTGCGCTTCAACAAATACCCACTTTTATTACCCAATACACATAATTACATATATATATCATGTATTTCTTTGTTGATTTCCGAATATCTTGTTTAATTATTACGAAGATTTTACATGAAATTAATGACGGTTAAGATTTCATTTTTTGGTCAAAACTACACCATACGTCATGTAAAGCTAACCACCTGCTCATTATGGCACACCATACTCATTATGGCCACATACCTAGCTTACTTGGACCATGCTTTGACTCCTAGTCATTTCCTTAGACCAAGCTTGTATTATACATAAGGAGTAACCACTTACACACTTTACACTTAACTAAGAAAATCAATCAACACCTCCTCTTTTCGCTAATATAAGCTCACGCAAGAACAAGCCACAACACAAATCCATACAAAATTCTACAAATCCTACACTCACTATACACATCTATCCTAAGACATTCTAAGGTGTTTCCATCCATTGAATCACCATTTACAAGTATTAACCAAGAAAAGGAAGCTAGGGTTTTTGTTAAGAAAATAAGGGTTTTCTTAAGTGCAAGCTTTGGTTTTAAGGCTAAACACGGGTTTAGCATTTGTTTCTCATCATCATCATTCATCATAAGGTCTACCTTAAACCTTTATGTGTTCTTATTATGAGTTTTTATTTATATGACATGCTATTTTAGTGAAATCCACCATTGGGAATACTTTTGAACATGAAAAATGTATTTTTTTGTAATTAGTGATTTTTACACTTTCTCACATGATATGATGATGGGGGGGGATAATATCATGATATAAGGATATATAATCTTGTACGATCTTGGTTAACGTATAAAAAGTTCATATGTAAATTGTAAATAAATGTTAATTAGAACGTTATGATTTCATGTAAAGGTAATAAAATTTTGTCCCATCTTGATGTACTTGAGAACATATATAAACATATGGACATTTAATATATGTATGATTTATAATATATATGATATATAAGACTTATGATAAAATACAAAAGTAGTAAAGTATAAAAGAAATGTTCAAAATGGATTACAAACAAGCATAAACATTCTGTCCCAAATCCGAATTTTCTACATACTCATTTTATATTTTTATTTCGATAATACATTTCTTGACGATCCGAAAAAGTAAGAAACTTGTTAAACGGATTAATAACGAAAAAAGTTCGTTAAAAACAAGTTTTACGTTAATAAATGAAGTCGTAAGTAAAATTTTTTATAAAAACTTTTTTTAAAAATAAAACAGCAAGGGTTAGTCATTCTTTAATTATATAATACATTTTTTTAGGATTCATAAATGATAAGAATCGGTAATTTTGCAATTAATAATCGAAAGAGTTATGAATTTCGCGAGTTTCGACAATTAATGCTTTTATTAAAACTATTTTTATACAAAGTTACGATTCATGACTGAAAGTTAAATTTTCTGTAAACCCATAAAAATATAGGAACTTTCATAAATACGAGAAGTCCTCGAAAGAATCATTAATAACGGAGCTTATATCGAATAAATACGAATTTACGGGTTTTTTTTTACGACGCGAATACGATTTTTATAAAAAACTACGTCTGATTGTGAACAGTAAAAGTTACTGTTCACCAGAGGGTCTAAATATGGAAATTGTCAAATTATGGAAATTGTCAAATTATGATAACTCGTCCTAATCGTAAAGATGGGATAAGAAACGCTGAGAATCTGGCTTAAAACGCAAAAAGTTACGCCAGTTTTTCTAAACGGTAATTATAACGTTTTAACTTATTAAAACACATTTTTCCAAAACCTTAGGTTGATGATTGAGCTATATAGAATCATTATGTGGTATCAAAGTCACTATATTACTAGGAGTTTCATAATGGGCCTCTTCGGATGGCGTTTCGACAAAGTTGTTGGTTTTACACCGATTTAAAGTGGTCCTACTCTCGAAAACGTCATTGTCAGGAACTCTTTAATTATGATAGCCGAACAATAGTACGAGGTAACAATCTAATAAGATTAGATTCATGTACTTGGTACTTATACGACCTATGATATTTAGGTTGCTTCCGATCTTTTACGTGACGCTTTTTCTGCGATATTTGGATTATCTGAAACTCTAGGTGAGTTCTTAAGACCCACATTTTTACGATTTTCAATGATTTATAATTAATGGGGGTGGAAACATGCTTTGTTTTTTCACAAAATAAAAACAACATTTGGTCGCAAGTATTGATTACATGTTTGCTAAGTACCGATAACCCAGTTAAGCCCATTATCATGAACGTCCATTGCATAGATGTAGTGGGAATAAATTATGTGGAGCTCGAATGTTATTTATTTTTCGCCTATCTTGGTCAGGAAACGAACGCTCATATCCATTCGGGAGTTGACTTGGTATCACCGAGAGAACGAACGATATAAGCCATGTCGAAATTTTAGATGTTTCGGGTTAAAACATCATAGCGGGCTGAGTAGCAATATTATGCGAACAAGATCGTCGAGCTTCAGTGTCATGAGCTTAGTGTAAATGTAATCTAGTTTTGTGAGATCTGCATGTGTTGCATTATCACTAAAAAGACTTGCGATCCTACATATTATGGGTTACTGCTAATTCGGTCACCAAAGAAACTACCAATTTGGTTACTGCTAATTCGTTCACCAAAGAAACTGCCAATTCGGTTACTGCTAATTCGGTCACCAAAGAAACTGCCAATTCGGTTACAACTACGACGAAACCCAAATTTTCAAAAACAGAAAAAGAAACATTTTTGATTGTTTTTTCCTAAATTTTCTTGTACAACTAGTATTACTAAGCCTATAGGTACCTTAAAAATGCAAACTTTATAGTTTTTAAGCCAAAATTTTTGAAATCAAGATTTGTACTTTTTAAAGCTTTTCGAATACAAAAGATGAACAAAAGTGATGTTTTTCTTAAATCTAAGTTTGTACACCTATATCCTAAAGATACTAGATCAGATTTACCAAGCTAAATGATCCTTTAGTGTATACAAGAACTTCAAAAACAAAGAAAGAACAAGAAATAGGCGTACGGTTTGATAAAAAACGAACAAAAAAAAAACAAACACTAAAACTAAGCAAATCACTCCATGGCTCTTGATACCAATTAAAGAAAAATCAAATAACATATATGAAGAGGGAAAGAGAGGTGATTTTAGAGAGAGAGTGGTTGGATGAACACTTTAGAGAGAGAAAGTAAACATAAGAGAGAAATGTATTAATGTGTGAAAACAAACTGAACAACCAACCCCCTTTCCATAGCATGGAAAGGGGTATTTATACCTCCTATGGCCGGTTAGGGCCTTGGCTTGCATGGGCTTTCCATGGTCCTTGTGCTAACTAGCCTAGCAAGTTTCCAAATAATACTTAACGAGCTAACGACAGTTATCTATAGAGTGACCGATACTTTCCTAAGATTTTGGTATTCATAACAAGAATCATCCAATGTTTGAACATTGATACGGGGTGTTGAGTTTCTTAGATACGGCGTATTAGTAATCAATTCTTCGTGGTTTCTTGTGATGTGCGAGCACAAATACGTCGTATCTTCCTTGATGGATACGGCGTATTAGGTATCAAAATTAGTAATCTTTAGATTTCTTCATTTTAGTTCCATAATGCGTGCCTTTTAGCTAATCTTCACAAAGTACTCTATAATTACTGCAAATCTAAAAAATAAACGATTAAGTATCAATTCTTGCAATAATTATATAAAATGGGTAAGAAACATGGGATAAATGATGCTATAAAAGTGACGTTATTTGAGGTCATCAAATATACCCCCACTTGAATCCTACTTGTCCTAAAATAGTCTTTAGAAATTTATGAAAATGTATCCCTAAGGATTTTTCCATTAAGCATTTATTAATTCAATTACCAGTACACAACCAAACACCTCACGAAATAGGAAGATGAATTCACTCATATTACTAGACTAATCTATGTGGTAACATGTAACTAATTCACTCAATTGCTCGGTCGTGACTAGTATTCAATCATAAGCTTAGCAAGGATACACATCTCCACCACTAAAGCTAAGGAGTAACAAGTTTATAAAGGTAAATTGGGTTTCTAAAAGGCTAAAAGGGTTTGATTACTCTTTCCAATCTCTATCGATACCAATATTCCAGAAAAGGTGACAAAATCACACATACATACCCATAACAATGGGATAGACACATACGACTGCATTCGAACCTTAACTCGAATAAGCTAAGGAATATGACTAGTAGTCTTTACCAAAAGTCGTAAACCAGCAAGGGCGACAAACCACATATACATATCCATAACAATGGAATAGACATACATGATTGCATTCAATTCCCTCACTCGATTAAAACCAAGGGTTAGGACAAAAAGTAATATAGGGTACGGATCTTCTAATCCTTTCACCAAAAAGTAATAAACTAACAAGGTGGACAAAATCACACCTACATGGCTATAACGACGGAATATACACATGTGATTGCTCGCATCCTCATTCGAATAAAACCTAAGGGTTAGGGATTAGGAAAGGGAAATAACTGTTGTTAAATATAAATTTACAAAACAAATAGATTAAGTCCAAACAAATAAGGTACAAGTTGCTAGATACTTTCCCGAAACCCAACCTCCCGGACAAGAAGATCCACTTTCCCCCCCTTTCCCCCCCCCGAGACGCGAGACGAATTCCCGAAGAAAGGAGGAAAAGAGAATCCGCCTCCCCTTTTCTTTCCCGACCGTTCCCATGATAAAGACACATAAATATATAGACAAACGTTTTGATCATAGATCAATAAAAACAACCTTAGTTGGCATTCCCTAAAAACTAAAAAACTAGCAACTTCCCAATCATCCATACTATACATACTTTTACAAAATCAAGTGGCAATATCTACCACTTTATACAAAACTTTACATTGTTGATGTATAATCACGTCTCAATGAATAATCGATCCTTCAAAGAATACCATTGATTTAGCTTTAACGAACCGACTATCTCCAAAATTTCCTCCTCTTTTTTGCAGTAATTTTCTAATTTTTTCATTTTTTTTTCATAAATGATACACTACCAATCTTGGTGTAATTTCACCATCTTCACGATCATAATCACTCCGAATAATTTCTTTCATAATTCTTCATACTTGAATATACCAATAATTGTGAAAGTAGTAAAAAGACATGAGTTTAACTACTTTTACATTCCCATTGCGATGTGTAATTTCCCAACCATACCAAAGATAGAAAATGACACAAGACATAGGAAATACATACTTTACACTAAAACAACTAGCAACTGAAAAATTGACTTAATCTAACAGGGTAGGCTAAGGTGTAAAGGTGTAACGAAACAAATAGTTGGTGAAAACAGAAATGGTTAAACAGGTTTTTCTAGGGGAATCTTACTCTTAAAATTAGAGTAAACAAATAGTTTATACGGGGGTTAACTAACCGGTCTGGTTAGGTAATAATACAACATATTTTTTATTAGTGTCATTTTGGGTGTATTCTAGAAAATTTCCCAATTTAAAACAAGCAACTTTCCATCAAATTCCATAGTAAACTCATTATTGTTGACCTCTAATAGATATACCAAGCCAAGTTCTAATACTACAACAACACCGTCACACTTATATTTTTGTGGGATTTTGGGGTAAACATTTGGAAACGAATAAGGTCGAATCCTCACAATATCTAATAAGTGTTTTGTGTGCAGGTTTTGTAACCAGTAATTTCACAAAAATATGCTTTATATTTTTATTAAATTTAAGCATATTAATGTGAAAAATAGGACAAGTAGCATTCTAATTCTCATCCCTCCACTTAAATTATACAACGTCCTCGTTGTATAAAAATGAACGAGAAACTCCTCTGATATTTGCTCGGTATGATTCTCCATGTTGAGTTTATGAGAAATAATGTGTGTTGTAAATGCGTCTGAATTCCAGCTTGACTAAAACACACATAGGGTTCCAGATTATGGATACTTCACCAATGTTGTCGGTTTGTTTCCAGCGAGGTTCTGTGTAAGGTATAAGAAAACCATGCAATCCTACCTCAGGTATTCTATGGTTAATAAAAACTAAAAACTATACAAGAAGTCAATACGCCGTATCCTAAAACTAGGATACGCCGTATTGAAGCCTATAAAAGGTATCTAAATACGGGTTAGTCTGCCAAATACGCTGTATCTTATAATGAATACGCCATATAGACAAAACTGACAATAATGTTTTAAATGCAAAAAAAAATAAAAGACTGATAACGTCAAGACATTCAATATGCGTATGTTATGGAGCGGATACGCCGTATTGATGTCTGGGAAGACAAACTTGATAAAACACATTAAAAACAGCCCGAGTTGTCTCCCGGGAAGCACTTTTCTTTTCAACAAAGTCTTTAAGTTAGACTTTTCTTCAGGTTCTTCACACTTGTCATCACTTTTTTTCACCATTCTTTCTCAGGCTCTTATTCGTGGTAGATTTTTGATTTTGAGTCCATACTACATCAATCAAATGCGTTTGCTGAACTTACTGTCAGGCTTCATTCCATCTTACAAAAGTAAACCAAAAATCATCATATCATAATATACATCAAAAAGATAAAAGCAGATAAAGTTTATATATATCATGATAATAATATACAGTACATGTTCATAAAAATCAAAAGAGTAAGTGGGAGAGATCAGGGGTCGGGCTGGTCGGCTGATGTGTGAATCGGGGTTCTAATAACTGAGGAACAGGCCTCACACCAGTCCTCTGTCGTTTAACGCCCTCTGGTAAAGGCATCCATGAGCTCCGGACAAGAGGGAATTGGTCGAAAACTGGTAGGTACGACCACTAGCATCCATTACCTGAGTCATGCAACTGATCATCCAGGGAGCGAAGCTATACTGATCAATGATCGATCTGTCTACAACTCCACGCAGGCCTACAACGCTAGCCGTAACTCGTGCACCTCCTCCTTGAGCCTCGCAATCCTCTGAGGTATAGTCCTAGTCTGAACAGCAGCAAGAGGTGGCTAAGGTACCTGTACGGGTGCCGGAACAGCCTAGACACCCTCATCAATAGCTAGGGCTCCCTCAGCAACCTTTAGGGTAGGTGGGGGTGTCACAGGCGCCCGGACTGCGCCCGAGAGGCGGGGGGGGGGGTGGGGGGGGGGGGTGGGGGGGGGTGGTGGGGTGTTGGGGGGTGGTGGGGGTTGTGGGTAATGGGGTGTGAGGGTAGAATAGAATAAGAAAGGTGTGATATGGGGTGTGAGTGGATTTAGGGTGTGACGATGATAGATTAGAGACTACTTAGAGGCTTGGTTAGCCCCAAGACTGTAGAGAGCCAACCGCTGGTAAACCCTAAAGGTTGGCTGAGGAAAGGGTGGGGGGTTAAGGTGCCAGCCGGTTGCCTCTCTAGTCTTGGGGCTACCCAAGCCTAAGTGTCTCTAAATCTATCATAGATCCTCAATTTGACTAGCTCATCCATGTATATCACCGGGAGCTCACGAGCTATAACATGCAACCCCATCAGTCCCTCATCAGTAACCAATCCGAAGTACTCAACAAGTCGCCCAACAAAATTTCCTCCACACATCCTGGCCCCACGCTTTCTCCCCTAAGCGTGTCTAAACAAGTACTGGGCTAATAGGTAGGGTACATTAACCGCCTTCCCCTCATCTATGCTCCTTAAGTAAAACAGATCAGTAGCAGTCACCTTCTCAGGTGCTTGACCCCTACTTGAAATACTTACCACGATCAATCTATGACAAAGTCTCCTCAATGGGTCTATAATAGACATAGGAGGGGACCACCCTTAGAAAATCACCATCCGAAGAAATCCTAGCCCAGTAATCACTCAGATCAACCTTGTCTGCGATCTTTCTCAAACTACATACCCAGTATGCCTTAAAGCCATCACCAGCCATCTCCTCAGCAGTATGTAATTCCAAGGCTAAAATTAACTGCCTCTAGGTCATGCTACATCTAGCTTCACCTAACTAAAAACATAGGGTATCAACAATGTTTAGCCCCAACTCTGTATCACTAATCTTACATGTACTATAAAACTCCAGCATGAACTCACGAACCAGCAGCCCCCGAATCTCAAACACTCTCCTCCAAGCATGGCTAGAAAACGATGTGGCTATTGTAAAGGCATATAGTCACATGATCGTGCTAGAAGTAAATGTGACTATACACATTAGCTTTTGGCAAGCTAACACAAACTAAACTTTAAACACACATATTAAGTTACGTGACCATATGTACTGGATTTTGGCTACACTTAAATAATGTGTGACAAAACGTTTAGTGTGACCATATATGGCATTTGGTCTCAGTGTTCAAGTGTGTGACATATATTTGTCACTATTTATATGTATATCGTGACTAATGCTTCAACCTTACTTTTCATTTGTCACGCGTTCCAAATTCATATGTGGCTAAATAATTAGCAAAAGATAGCAGTCACCCTTAAATCATGTGTGACAAAACTTGACTGTATGATTTAGACACATAAAAAATTACTTCATGTGACCATATATGCCATTTGGTCACATTGTTCAAGTGTGTGACATATATTTGTCACTATTTATATGTATATCGTGACTAATGCTTCAAGCTTACTTGTATTTGTCACGCGTTTCAAATTCATATGTGGCTAAATAATCATATAAAAAATTACCAGTTACCTTTAGCCACATAAATGTTCGAATGTGTGGCAATACAGTTCTAATGGTCACACGCATCAAAATTTCATGTGTGGCTAATTAGTAAATGTTGTCTATTTTGGTACCTTTAGCCACATAAATATGTAAATGTGTGGCCGTTCTATTTGCCCATGTGTGACCAAATCCCATATTTATACTAGTGTTATTATAATTTGAATGGGACATATGAAGGTGATTGGGTCAACTAAAAGTACGACAGTTTTGGTGTAGAGACATAGGAAGAAGGGAGTCGTTATAGGGGGCAGTATCGGCAACGGTTAAGGCATGGTTATGGTGTTTATAGGTTTTATACTATGGATATGTATGATGGTGAGTGGTTTAAGAGGCAGTGTCATGGTTGTGGTGTTTCATTAAAACTCATGAATTTGATCTGTATTAGCCTCGGGTTGACTGCTTTACAATGTATGATACATGACTATTGCTCTAACTTTTAGCAACGTACGTGCACACACATACTATCATTTACATATACTATTTTACAGAAACATATATCTAAGATTTCACACGTCTTGTATTTGAACACTCAGATAGCCTTAAAAGTATATATGTTTATCTACATCTTATATAGTTGAAGGCTAATGATATGTTTTTATGTTGCCTGAATGTTAAAGTTGTGAATCAGTGTCACCCAAATGTTTGAAGTTATGAAGCTTATGACATGATGTTTATGAAAATGTTTCTTTTTTTAATGTTTTCTAGGGCTTATCTACTTGCTTGATGTTAACGGTCCTAAATATTGGTAATGCATTGGTTCCAGCAATCGGCTCACATGGATACAACTTTGTATGCCTAAAACGGTGGTAAGTCCATGGTGTTAAGAGAAGAAATAGATAAACAAGAATTGGAAGCACATTTGATGAGTCATTGTGTAGGTTGTTATTTTAGTTATCAAGTTTTACATTTATATTTTGCCGACTTTACCTAAAAACAACACTTTAATTGGCAGTGTACCCGATCGGATGTTGCTTCGTTGGTAAGTAAGATGTCGATCACTAAGAGCGAGAGCATTAATCTTTTGGTTCTATCAATATTTTGGTTAACTAAATTAAGTCAGTTTAAACTATGTTAATTCTAATCTATGTTAAACCTATGCTAAACCTAGTTCTAACGGATAAAGGGTTTTCAGTCTGAGGGACTGACACAGGTTTGGTGGTGACTTAAATCAATTTAAAATACAATAACACACACAAAGCAGATAATCAAAAGATAGAAGAGCAGTCTCTCCAATTATAAGAAAACTGTATTAACCATGATTAATCCAATTAAAATGCAGGTTTGTTTATTTTAGTGCAATGAGTGCTTATCTCGAGGCGGCATATTATTCCAAGATTTAGGTGGTACTTCTTCCTAAAACCTAGACACGTAGAATTCTGTTGGGTTTTAGAAGTTTCTACAACTTAGTGCGCTACTTATACAAGTTACTACTGCTAGTTCAACTTAGTGCTGCTAATAAAGAATGCTAAAGATTCAAGAAAATAGACTAAGTAGTTAGTACTGTTAGTTATAAATAGTTAGTACTGCCAGTACATTGTTAGTACTGCCAGTATAGTTAGTGCTGTTAGTAGTAAGTTAGTACTGCTAGCATATAATAGTTAGTACTGTTAGGAGATATGCATGAGTTATTATAGGAATAGATATGCATTATCTCTTCACACGTTTTGTAAGCCCATTAGGGTTTTCCTTGGTGTATAAAAGGAACCCTACGGCACTAGTTAGATACATCGGTTTTCACAAATATTCATAGTTAGTAATCTGTAACCTAGCAGATTAATAGTAATCAAAGTTCTGTTTTATTCATTGTTCTTCTTAGCAATATAAGTTAGTTTCCGCATAACTTATATTGTTCATAGTCATTGTTTCTCTTGTAGTTAGTTTGGATCTATCCAGATTGGCTACCACCCTTAACAGGCTAGAAAGATCTATTAAGTCTGGGATCTACAAGTGGTATCAGAGCTTGTAGAGAAACTCTGAGTAAGAAGAACCAAAACACATCAGTTATAAACCTTTACCTTTCAGATCTATTCAATGGCAGGATCAGATGATGAAAATCCACCACCACCACCACCACCACCACAAACACCAACACAACAAGCCCCTCACACTGTGTCAACCATCAAACTCCCTATTCTGAAGAAAGGTGAGTATGACATTTAGGCCATGAAAATGGAACATTACTTAAGCCATACAGACTATCCTATATGGGAAGTCATACAAAAAGGAAATGGTCCTGTAAGTGTCTCAACAGATACAAATGGAGTAATAAAGGTTCTGCCTCCTAAAACTGCTGAAGAAATTTTAGCCAGAGAAAGAGAAAGAAAAGCAAGGACCACCTTGCTTATGGCTTTACCAGAAGACCATTTAGCAAAATTTCACAAGATGACTGATGCTAAAGAGATGTGGGATGCTATCAAATCCAGATTTGGTGGCAATGATGAATCAAAGAAGATGCAATGTATCTCGCACTATTTTAGTAGTCTCAACCTTGTAAACATGACTCATAAGACTTTATGGATGTGGATTGAGTTTTGTAATCAACGCAATGCTTAGAAGTTAGAACCCATGTGTTAAAGAGGAAGGCCGGTAATTTCTTAAAATGCACTCGGTGTGGTTTCATTTGAATATGATGCTTCTATTGTTGTAGTGGATCTTCCAGGTTTACTCGAAGGAGCGCACAGAGGGTTTGGTTTAGGCCATGAGTTTCTTCAGGATACAGTTCAGATCTGGTATAATTCTTTATGCATCCACTGCACATCTTGTATTTTAAGTTGTAGATAGAATTTTTGGCTGATTATGAGAAACATGACACAGTTAAGAGGTTAGCCTTGTGGCATGGATGGTCCTTAATTTTGTTTTTGTTATTATATCTACTGTAGAGTATCGTAGGAATTGTTCAGTTTTTGGCTAGGCCAGTTACTGGTGCATCTCAGCAGGTGAATACAAGCTCTTTTAGTAATATTTGATGTGCATTATGGTGTCTACTTACATATTAAAATCTTTAGTTTTAGCATCTGTGAATAAAGTATCTCCATTGGTGTGATTAAAACTTGTTCAGCTGGATTTGTTGGTTAAGTTTATTCAATTTTATTGGTTAAGTCAATAGCTATGCAACATATCTGTCACTTTAACCGGCATAAGCATTCGAGATGATGGGGATAGTGGTGATTTGATTGTGTATACAGGTCATGGTGGGCAAGATAAGAATTCGAGATTACAACTTTAACCGGCATAAGCACAACCAAAATTGTGCCATGCAGCGTGTTATATTTACATCTGCTAATGAAGTTTTGGTTGCTTGTTTAAAATTCTGATGGGACTTTTCTTCTTCAGCTACAGGCTATACAAGATGTTTGGTATCAAGCTTTAACGAAAGAGTTTTCTGCTACTTAATAGTTGTGAGCTGAACAAAGTTTTAAAGCCTTCCGGACACATGAGCAAAACTGTGCGGAATGTCTACAGAGCTTTTGTTACTAAAGTGGATATATATGCTGATCCAAAGACTCCTACAAAGTCAAATTCAAGCAAAACCTTATAGAATCATCGAATTTTTGTAAGCTCTGTGGCCCGTACTATAAAATCAATCTAATGTTCAGATCTTTTCTGATTTGTATTCATGTACGTAGTATCTTTATTTGATAGAGTCACAGTACATGGACAAGTGTTGGTTTTAACTTCATAACACGACTTCTAGGCCTGATCACAATGCACCTCATTTTACATCTTACTGAATCTTTTTCTGAAATAGGTGGTAGCCATGGAACTTGTTGATAAGCTGGAGGTGACCAGACGTGGACCATATAGTGGCGGGTTTGGAGGAATCGCGTTCACGGGAGACATGGAAATTGCCCTAGCCTTAAGGACGATCGTGTTCCCTACTGCTTCACGCTATGACACAATGTACTCATATCGAGATTCAAACAAGCGGAGAGATTGGGTGGCTCACATTCAAGCCGGGGAGGTTTAGTAGCTGATAACAATCCTGGTGATAAATAGAGAATGTGAGAACAAAGCTGCTGCAGCCCTTGCTCCTGCTATTGATCTTGCTGAGTCATCATTTGTTGACAAATGAGACGTGATCAACTGCTCTTGATTAACTAGCATATGGGAGTTTGTTGTAGTAATTGGTGATTATAGAATCTTATTTGGGTGTTCTGACGTGCCCCCTCATATATATTACCGTGTAATCATGCAAATTAATATATTCCAAATTCTGATTAATGGATGTCTATTAAGTGTCATCATCTTTTCAGAATCAGTTTTGGGTAATATGGCTGTTGAATCCTATTTTATTCTTTTAGGTGATTAAAATTATCAAAGGCAGCAAGGTCAAGTATGAGCTCAACATAAAACCAGGACTTATCAACGTAAATGAAGATGATAGCTGCGTCGTAGAGGTCAAACAGGGCCAGTTTGACCTCAAACACTTTCCACCTTGGAAATTGGCAACAGCCCGGTTTACCCTTCGGTTCAGGAAGCAAAAGGTGCAGGATAGCAGAGAAATGATAGAAGGTACTATATTAGTGATTTTATTGTTACAAACTTGAAATTTACTGTTGATGCTAATGGTAAATGGAATGTCATATATAACTTGTACTCAGTGGTTGATATGTCTTTTAGTCTGCTAAAATTGCAAAAGAAAAGTCAAGAGAATCAGATGGTTTGTGTAGCCGTGTAGGTCTATAGAAGCACTGCATTTAGGCTTCTAAAGTACACTCATTCTTATAAATTACAATCGAGCTTTATGATATAAAGTACACTCATTCTTGTTGGAAGCATAAGTTCATAAACCTCTGCATATATTTATTTACTTATGTAATATGTAGTTATTAAGATTAGCAGGCACTTGTATTATTTTATAAAGCCCTGCAGGAATTGTAGTATGGGTCAAAAGCCCATAACTGACCCATTAGTTAGGTTAGACAGTTAGGGATACGGTTGATAAGGAAAAGGCATGTCGATTGGTTTTATAAACCATCACACCCCTTCACTCACACCGATTCAATCACTATATATAGATTAGGATTTCTGTAAATCAATTCATCCCTTTAGATTATTTATATCAGATTCTATTAAAGGGATCATACCCCAAATCTTCCTTGTTTCTTTTATTGATTCTTGTTAAATGATGTTACATGATGATTGTTTGATCATTTATTCGATCCTGGAAATAACCCATCAATTCAGTGTGCTTGAATAACACATTAGCACCGTAATTCCCTTATCTTTCTTGGTGCAGGTTGGTCGTAAGATCACCACAAACAAAATGGCGAACTCAATGCGATATAGCTACTTAAGAGGGCCCGGAAATGTAATTTTAAAATTTAAATTAATCTTGTAGTCTAGTCTGGTGCCATTGCAATCTATTTTTGTTGCTTTAAATAGACAGGTTCATTTTTGACTTCTGATGTTCCCATAAATAAATGTGTAGATAATAATATTAGACTGAACAGAGAAGTTTTTATATAAAGGTGGCAATTTCAACCCGCTTTCTTTTAAATGGGTTGATTTGAGCTTTCATTTTCTAATTAACGGGTCTGATGGATTATCCTCTAAAAACTAGCCAAAGCAAAATGTTTGTAAAAAACACCCATTAATATTTTTGTAGTTTAATAATTTATATATTTGGTAAAAAGTTGTTGCCGGGTCGGCTCCATTTTCACCTGTAATAAGAAACTACCCGTTTTGCCTGAACCTATTGCACGCATTTGACCCGCTTTCACATCTACTTGTTATAGCAAGTTGCCTCTCCCAGTTGGGTAGCCGCCATATTATGTAATTCATTAGTCACGATACCCACAGGTCTATTATGAAAGTAATACGTATGAGGGCACCACTGTTAAACTACATCGGATATAGCCGGTGCCGGACTCAATATGCAACCCCATTAGCTAAGTTCAGATGTCAGCTATCTTAAAACTCGTATATACTATCTTGTCATGCTAAATGAAAATCAGATTCCCCTACATCAGTACTAGGACTTCTATCTACTCTTTGAGCACTGTTATGTCGCACTTTAGAACATTCTGCAAAATTCAGTAGACGTAACTTCAGTCAGCGTGCGTCCTCATACAGTTAAACCTCCCAGCAGCTATAACTCCATTCTCTTCCTTTCATTTTATTGTGATCTTAATAGTATATATATCATAATTTAGTGACTTGATCATGGCTTTTTAATAGGAACTACTTAGAAGAGCTTTGTGTTTGGGTGGAGTCAAACACAGACTACACTTAGCATACTGTCTTCACAAGCTTTATGTTTGTGGCAGTTTAACATACAAAGGTTAGCTATTCATTTTACCGTCTCTAGTTGCAATTATCAATTATTATGCCTGTTGAGAGAATACTTTTGCTGGTAGATAGCAAGAATGATGCTGTTGTGGAGGCAGGAAGGTCTGATGGTGGGAACCAAATCCGGTAAGTGGAGGCAGTAAAATGATTCCAGTAACAATGAGAGCAGCGTTGCTGAAGAGGTAAAATGCCAGTAAGCCTTGTTTGTCACAGTAAGCACCAATGAAGCTAGCGAGTGCAAGAAGTAGGAAAAGGACACCGATGAAGACAATGGGCCACGGGAGTGAACGTATGCAATGGTTGTCGGGTTTTGAAGCTAGTCAGATTCCAGTGATAATAATCGGGATTGAGCATATAAGTGCTATGAAGTTTATAGTAGCTATTATGTTGTTGCTCACTGCCATGAGAGATTTTCACACTGTTGGAGAATATGAGAAAATGCAGGGGAGCATTGGTTATGGTTATGGCTATAAGGAACATATTCTATAGCCACATAGTACATTACGTTACTTTTTATGAGATAAATGGTAATTTAGTTACTTTAAAGATTCTTAAGGATTAGGCAAGGAAAATGCCAATTTAATTACCTTTAAAAGTTATTATTTCTTAGTGTCTTTATATATGCAAATGATTATAAAAGGATTTGGTTGTAAGGTGGAATTTTTTTTTGCTAGTGATGGAGTCAAACTTATCTGCATGTTGCCTTTGTTTGGATCAAACTAGCTGTAGACCAGCTGTTGCACTCTGTGACTGACTCAAAGTAAGAAAGGTCAAAGTTCGATAGAAGTTTTCATAAGCTTGTTTTGAATCAAGGTTATATCCCTCGTTTGAATGATTTCTTTTTCCAAAGGCTAATTAGAGGTTGCATTCAAAGAGGAAAAGTGGTGACAAGTATGATGTATATTACCAGTAAACATAGCTACATCAAACTCTTGCAAATCCTCATCATTGTCTTCAAGTAAAAGAACTATGAATCCAGTGTGTACTGAATCATAATGCCTTATTGTTATATCTGCTTTAAATTGTTTTCTAAAGAAGTTTAAACACACTTGATATGAAACACATACGTATTAGAGAATTTCCCTAATGATTATAACAAATTGTCAATCTCTAAATGTATCTTTCAGTTCTCACCACAAATACAAATGAATGAATACAAGAAACATAAGGTCAAAGAATGTTTTATTTTCCTCCTAAACCTAATTCATGTGACATTTATATTTACCCTTTCAATGATAAAGCAAAAAATGCAAGGTTTTACAAGCAAATTCAAAAAAATACTGCCATTGGATTTTACTTTTAAAAAAAGGCCAAGCACCATCACCCCCTCTTGATGCTCGTGTCTTGATCAGTTTAAGCTTCAACCCCATGCTTTCAGGCATAAGTAGCTCTGCGGAGATGCAAGGTGGGCTGAGAGGGCTCGTGTCTTCTGTTTTCTCAAATGATACACTTGACTCAGGAGACGTTTCCATTGAACCAAACCCTGCATGATTTAAAAATAGATGGCTTCAGCTTATATTTCAAGTAATGGTGCGTAACAGTCTTTTGCATATAGACTTCAATCAAGATAAGTAGTTTGGATGTATAATCAGTTTCACCTTGGTACAAATTATGAAATTTGCACATCAAAATAGCCAAAACATAGTGTGCTAACATGAACAAATTGTAATATCATTCTAGCCAAAACTATATTTATCTAGCGACAGTCATCCTTATGCATCCAAATTTTATCTAAACACCCTCTAAATGACAAGACAGAAAATTACCGGATTGGTGTTGATGTAGAGCTTGGGCCCAAAAAAGCTGAACTGTAATGAGGGCGTACTTAGCTGCTTGCATTGCAGACCAAGAGGCAAAGGAAATAATGGACTCAATTTAACTTTATGCTAGTACTAGTAAAGCCACACTAATAAACCTATCCATCGTAGTCACCATGCTTAAACTTATTCTCCGGGTAAAAGCTCACCACCACCTGGTTCCCATTAAACTTCCTCCCACGCAGTCCTGCACGAGCTTTTGTTGAACTTTCAGCGTCTGCATACTCTAAAAAACCTGCACATAATGGAAATATCAATAATTACCAATTGGAAAGGAGCTGAGACCGGCACTACTAAAAAGACGAGACAATAATATAACTAACCTTTCTAACCCTGATTTACCATCTTTTCAATGTTTATTATAAGTAATAGAAAGAGGTGAAAATTTTGACCGCTTGACCCAAAATATAACCTGAGTAGTGGTTTAAATGTTCGGGCTAAAAGTTGGGAAGTGCAAAAAAAAGTTGCCTATTGTAGTGAATGATGCAGAGTTCACTCATCACTATCAGATCATTACCCTGAAATTTGTCCAAAACCACCACCTTGAATGAACTGTGGTTAAACAAGAACTATAAAATGTTGTCCCGAGATAGCTGCTGCTACACCTGATGACGAATAAAATGATATCAGTAATGTCCCATTTTTTTAACTGTTTGAGTTTCCATGTACCGCAATTGCACTTGTACAAAGAAATATGTTTACAGCATTCATAGAAATACGTATAGTAGGTATACCAAGCCTCCGGGCTTGGGTCACACTGCCACTTGGGCTTCTGGGCCCAACGTAGCAGTCA
>BQNB010030648.1:41075-54686 GCA_026074375.1 Tanacetum coccineum | reverse complement strand
GTTGATTCATCATCTTTCCTAATCTTAGGCATCCATATCTTTTTGGTCCTAAGTGGCTTTTGTGTCCATGTATAACCTGATGGATTTCTGAATAGTGGTATCTGATGCAACTGTTTTCTTATGGGGTGTTGCAACTGATTTGTTCGCTTTTCTCTTTGGTTTACTAGCACTAATAGGCACTACATTAGGCTTCTTAGTTCTAGCATTCACGTCTTTCAAGTATCTAAAAACACAAGCATCATGATTAGAATTAAACACACATTTTCCACATTCAGCACAAACAGCATTTACATTCGAAGTTCTGGAGTCTGAACTGTCATTACACGTAGTTATGGACTTTGTTTTCTTAGAAATACTAGAAATCCTATGATGGTCTTCTACTTCCTTCTTTTTAAACTTCACTTGACTATTGTTTGGCAGGACCTTATCTTTAACTTGATAGCACTTAAGTTGTGGTCTGCTAACACTAGTAGTGTGATTTACTCCTGTAGATTTAGACACATGAGGATTAAGCATGAGGCAACTGCGGCTTCCTGTTTTGTGTTGTGGTAGTGGCAATTCTATACATTCCTGGTTTAAGCACATTCGAGTGTATTTCCGCTTGTTTTCTATTCTGAGGCAAATTCTATTGAGTGACTTGTTTAAACAAACCATCTGACACATTAGTTTTATTAACCGACTGTTTCGTTTGAAAACTTCTCATTTTAGGAGAATTTGAAAAAGGAGTCGGTTTTCCTAAAACTGATGGTTTTGGAATCCGTTGAGCATTTGGTTGTCGAACAACAGATGGTTTATCAAACTGAGTTTCCACAGACTTTCCTTTGCATTTCTCAATGAGTTTCTTTAACTCACTGATGGCTATGTTCTTGTCTTGCATTTGAGCTTTCAAATCCTGTATTTCATGATATTGTTCACGTTCTTTTCGAAATACATTTGATCCGTTTTCTTTGCAAACTGAGTTGTTTTTCATTTGTTCTTTACATTGTTGTAAAGCAAGTTCAAGAGAAATCGAGTGGTTTTCAAGTTTAGCAAAACTCTTTAAAAGCTTATTATGAACTTCTTTGTTAACAGATTCAGTTTGTTTCGAAAGCTTTTGTGCAAGACATTCACATTCTTTGACTTTATGAAGATACAAGCATTGTAATTCAGCATAAGCATTTAAATCAGACAGAGAATGCAAATATGAACATGTAACATCCTTAGACACACACTCTTCGAGAAGTAGATCATATATGTTTGAAAAATCAGCCTTTTCAGATTCAAGTTCGTCAACCTCTTTTTCAAGGGATTTAACGTACTCATAATCTTCATGCATTTCTGTTTTAAGTTCATGTTCAAAACGAAAACTATCATTTTGAGTTTTTATGGAAAGAGGCATTAATAAGGTTTTTATCAAAACTTCCATATCTTTAGCAGTTGGCACCCGAAAATAATCACTAGTATGTTTAAACCAAGCTTGATCAACAATTTCTCTAAATTGATTGATGTTAAATGTCATGTCGTTAAAAACTTGTCTACTTTTACTAATGGATTTCGAAACGGGTAGAAAGGCAACGTTTTTAGCAATGTTTGGTTTTGTTCTAACAAACGGTTTTCTCCACATTGTCTTCCTAACTTCTTTTGCGCGTTCCAACTGATAAAGATACTCCAGTGAGGGTGCTTTGAAAATTTCATAAAGACTATTCTGTTTTGTGTAATCATATGGTTTAACATACTCTTTATTCATATTTTGATCTACTTCTAGTTATCAAGATTCTGGTCTCTTCCCTATCAGGGGAAATCTGTTTGCAGGATATGAAAGTTTTTAATTCCCCCCCCATTTGGGATCTCTTAAAAACGGGCTTTCGAATTGAGCTTTCTTGAGAGGTACTTGGAATTTGCAAAGTTAGTCTACCATTATATTGTAGCCACATTTTGGGTGTTAACATATGATGGTCAGAATGATGATTACGAGTATAAACAATTTCGTTCAAAAACTTTAACTGTTTGTCCATTTCAATCATCTTGTCAATATCTTTTTCTTCTTTAACCTTTAATCCGGAAAATGACCTTTTGTTTCTTATGAGATAACATTATAGTTGTGACGTGTTAAATAGACTCTTTTTGACTAATTCATCGTGTTTCTATATTGAGAATCGAAATTTTGTAGGCTTTAGGTTTCAAAATCTTCTTTAATTTCATTGTTTTTAGAGCTAATAGTCTAGAGTTTCTTTAACTTTGGTTTGAAGAATTTCATAATCATATCGTTGCCGGTCATTAAAGACTTTGTACTCTCAAATCATTCTGTTTGTTCTGGAAGTGCAATGGTGACAGTATCCCGACACTATAGCCTCTCCTAAAGCACTATTAGTTTCATCAAGGTTGTTTTGCACTTTTTCCAATTCTTGAGTCATTTGATGCTTTGCCTTTCTTTATCATTGCTTTAAAATTGTTTTTTAAATTGTTTTGTTTTTTCCTTGTATTCAAGAGTAAAATTTAGCTCAATTAAATTAGCAAGCGCAACACGCTCAAATCAAAGAACACATTCTGCAGCCATCATTTTGATCTCAACCTTGATTTTCATCAGTACCATATTTTTGATGAATCAGAGTGACATTGTATCCTCCTTCTTCAAAACATTTGTGTCGTTATGGTTTCTGGTCGTCTCAGAATGTCGTCTCTTCATTGTCTTACTCATTACTTTCATCATGATTTTGTACATGTTCCAATCGGGCTGACCAGTAGAAACTGGATTTCTTTAGGTGAGTCCTCCTGAATTTTTCTTTGTAGAATGTGTAGCTGTAATGTGCTTCAATTCATTTTTCGATTATCAATTCTCTTCATTGTCGTCTATAGCCAATCAGCTTGCTCAGCTTGCAGAGGAACACCTTGTTCAGTTTGTTTTGCACATCATCATCTTTTACTTGGTGAAACGCGTAGTCTCTAACCCGCTTTGGTTCCGCACATTCCTTTGCTATGTGCCATATCCCTTGCCAGTTAAAGCACTGTATCCCAGTCTGTTGCACTACCTGACTGCCTACTGTTTCCTAGCCCCAGCAACTTGTCATTGTCTTGATTCCCAAACTGCCTTGACTTGATTGTCAATTGTTATACCGAGGGTGTGTATCTTCAGTCTCTTGTTCCTGGAGTTTGAAGATTGTCTCGAAGTAGGTGTGTTGTTGGTAGGTTTGTAGTAGAGCTTCTGAAATACTTTGCAAGGGTGCCAAAAATTCTCTTGCATTTCCTTGTCCTCTGAGCTTGTTCAGGTTCACTGTCTTTTCAAGAGACAGACTAGATTGAGTGTATTTGGTTTGAGCGACCTCTTTGCTTTGTGTCTGTGGTAGATGCACTTTGTCTTGTGGAAAGTGATGTTGCATTTGATCTTTTGAGGTTTTGGTGCTTGATAGAAAGTATCTGAATATGGTTGATCAGCCGCATGATGAGTGCTAAATGGATTTGCACTTTTGGCTATTCTCCTCAGCACGAATTTCATTTACCTCCTTCTGAAATGCTTGAGAATGTTCTAATCAGTCTGGGATTGGAAGTTGGTTGTTATTTTTTCTGATGCTTGACAAGGGCACAAAACTTGGACCATTCTGGTTTGAAGCTGTTGAAGAAATTGAACATTCACACTGCATATTGGTAAATTGCAAGTTGTATCTTGTCAACTCATTCAATCAATTTGTAAAACCTTCTCAGTGAGTAATACGACTCCATGGATTCTCCATCTCGAGCAGTAAACTTCACTAACTTCCCAGAACGATGTGTTCTTTTACATCTTGTACGTTCAAGATTTCACCCTGTGTAGGCCTTTTAAATGGCTATCTACATTTCTTTGCTGTGTTGACTGATCAATAGTTGAATAGATTATCTCTTATACCGGTTTAAAGCAAAGAAAATTGATTCCTTTTAGATGAAAGTGTTCTTTGTTCTCTGGAGTCATGTTCAATAAAGTTTCTAATTGTTTGTATGTTGTTGAATGCAGGAACGACTTAGGCTGCATGGACAGCTTGAATAGTAACCTGTTGGCAGTTTAGGGACCATTAAAGTATGCATTTTTTACGTCTCCTCACCATTATTTTTTGTGTCTATGATTACGTAGAAAAGTGATCTCCATTGTTGAATATCTTCCTGGTCCAAGCATTGGAGGACGATCTTTTGACCCAGCTGCCATGATATTATTATGCATTTGACTATCTGTCGAGGATATGATGACTGGAGTAGACATGATGAATGAATGGTTATTAATTATGAAGTGTGAAAGATTTTGTTGGATCTTAAGTGGATATGATGTGATTGAAATTGTGGTTGTATGCAATTCACGTTCACGGGATTTTTCAGTCAATGATTAAAATCGAATAAATGTAATTAACGGGATTTACCAAAATCAATAGAAAACCTTGTGAATGAATAATCGCTTTTGGTAGTTAATGGTTGTTTGTTGTGAATGATTTGTGCCAGTTTAAGTCATTCTCGATGGTTTTGGTTTTGGTTTGTTTGGAATTCGGCGCAGTTGGATTATGAAATTTTTTTTTCATTATTACCAAAATCTAAATTTGGTGTAAAAATAAGCTAAAAAAGGCTATAGAAAAATATATTATATTTTACTTAATTTTTCACCGCCAAAAAGTTAAAAAGTGTCGCTAAATGTACTTGTCGATCGATTTTTTTTCTACTCCTATCCCCACCAAAATTGAATTTGATGTAAAAATAAGTTAGAAAGGCTATATAAAAAAGTACATATTACTCAACTTTTTCCGTACATATTACTCAATTATAATAGTCAAACCGCCACTGACAATGACCAAACCGCCGCCTTAATATTATAATCAAACCGCTGTTAAGTTTTTAAACTCAAACCGCCGTGCTTTCAGGCAACTCGCCGTGTTTTGTATTAACTCGCCGCCTGTTTTTGCAAGTAACTCGCCGCTTTATTTAGCAACTCGCCGCCTATTATTTTACTTAACTCGTCGGCTAATATTTTTTTTTTAATTACTTGAACCAACTCGCCTTTGACCTGGTCAACACGCCTTGTACAATTCCTTAAATCACGGATCTTGTCCCGTAACCTGTCAACTCGCCGTGTAGAATACTAATATAATAAACAAACCACTACGAAGAACACAAGGTCGAATTGAGCCATATAACACCAAATAAGCTTTTCAACCACGAATCCAAGCTCTAACATGTAATACTAAGTGAGTATAGCATGATTAAACATACATTAACATGTATTTCCTTGTGGATTATCAAAATCGAAGCAACCCACCACTTAAAACATAAAAATTTCAAACCTTTTGAGCTTAGATTTCGAACTAGAAGCTTGTGTATCTCATTGAATGGCAACAATACAACCTTATGAATATGTAGGACAAGAATAGAGCATGATTAACAAACAAATCGGCCCAAAAAAAATTGGAGTTGTGCCTCTTTTTGAACAAAATAGACCACGAATTTGAGCAAATTAAACCACACGAATTAATCATGAATCCACTTAGGCTCTGATACCAATTGTAGGATCCCGTAACACTTCACTTCATATATTTAAACACGAAAATAGATCAAGAAAAGAGATGAAGAGATGAGTTGTTCTAGAGAGAGAAAGAAGAGAGAAAGAGAGAGATGAGAGAATATGGAAAATGATATTATTATGAAAATGAACAACTAACTTTTCCAAAGAGGAAAAGTTCCTTATATACCCCGACATTTAAAAGTGACACGCGGGATATTTAACTAGGATACATAAGCTTCTTAAAACTAAAAAATGCAGGAAGAGAAGATATCATCTGTGTGAGTGAGGGGGTCTTTATATAGCACTTGAAAGAAGCTTCTAGGTCTCAATTCAGTTACACCGCTCCATTTTCATCAATATCCCTTCCTTACCTTTCAATCAATGTAAGTGTATCTAGCCCGTTGATAAATTAAAGAGCACACGGGATTGCCAGCGAG
The DNA here is from genome assembly GCA_026074375.1 of Tanacetum coccineum. Classification (NCBI taxonomy): domain Eukaryota; kingdom Viridiplantae; phylum Streptophyta; class Magnoliopsida; order Asterales; family Asteraceae; genus Tanacetum; species Tanacetum coccineum. Next base: position 48,758 of record BQNB010030648.1, on the reverse strand, counting down.
GCATTCCTGTATCAGGCCCTCGTGTGCTTATTGTACTCATTTAATAGTGCAAAATTATCCATCCCCCTTATGTTATTCTCATGCACACGGCGTCCCATTCTTTCTAGGAACTTAGCCAATGAGAGCATCAAGTGACGTTTAACTCTGGTCCCAGGAGGAGGGTTTCACTTGAATTGCGTAGCCTGACACCAATTTGGATTACCCCTTGATTTTAGCCCTGAGGTAAATCGGGGAGGAAGGTGAATAGTAATAACAACCTTTCCTGCATTTGTTACTTTAAAAAAAAAGGGGTTTGTTTGACTTTCTTTCTTGACCCGGGTATTTTGACTTCGGGCTTTTTTTTAGGATTTTGGGCCAAGATTATGTTTTGGGCCGGCTTGTTAAATATGGCTAGATAACTGCGGTGTGAAACTCTATAATAAAAAGATTAACGACTGTTAGCTTGGGGTTATTTTTTGAAAAATGGTTTTAACATGAGGGTTGTTCTGGTATTTTGGGATTTTGGTCATTTTGTAGTTGACTTAGTTTGACCCATGTTTTTGATGATCTAGAGTTGACTTTGTTGACCTTTGATAGCAATCCCCTCCCGGCTCTTGTGTGCACTTTCCGTTCACCATGTCCGTGTTTGCCCGGGTTTGACGTTTTCTTGAGATTTTTTGGTCCATAATCCGTACCTACACAATCAACAAAGCATAACAAAAGCGATATAACGAAGCATTTTTAAAGCATAATTGTCTTTTTTAATGGGTCATTTTTGATATAAAACAGATATGTGTTTTCACACATATCAAAATTCCCCAAACTAAGCGATTGTGTGGTCCTCCAACAGCAATAAAATATGCTCTAAAAGCAAAATAACCTTAAAACATCCCCAACTAAATCTTGAAAAGTAGCATAAGATTTTTTGGTGGAGAGAGTTAAAAAAATCACAAGTTATAAAAACAACCCTAATTCCAATTTTTTTTACATTAGAATCTTTCGAATTTCGTTATTTCATAACTGTTAGGGATTCATAGAACAAGAATGCATTTCGATCCGAGAAATGCCCCAAAAAAAAGATAAATTCATCGTCCCCCGACTTTTCACTTATCCAAACCAAGCTTAAAACGAAATCACAACTAAATATCAGTAAAAATGCTAACACTACTCATATTTGCAACTTGTGAACTTTTTACTCCTGACATTTATTATATCTTAAGTGAAATGTGCTAATTTTGAATATCTCAACCATGGATCAAATGTTTCAAATACTAGCTTCCATGTTCCACCCAGAATAATGAGTTTGAAAGTCGAGACATCCCCATTAGTGAGTTTCGTCTCGCCCATCCCAACGTGCGGCTAAAGTTGACTAGGCTTTTGACACCCCACAGAGACTAGTATCGGGATTCAACGGACCTTAGTTTTTCGAAAACTCTCATGTTTCCCGTATATTCACCAACACTTATAAAAAGTATAGTCCAAAGTTCAAAAGCATATTTGAAATTAACAAAAAGAAATCCTAATTAGTAATACAACTTACTATTAACCATAACTTTAAGCAATTAGTTACCACTCGACCTTTTAGAAGGCTGCAACATCGGTTGTGAGCCGGCAAGATGCAGCAAACTTTTATCAGTCTCGGATTTTTATTCTTACTATGGCTTTTTTTAGAAGACTACCACATCGGTTGTGAGCCGGCAAGATGCAGCAAACTTTTATCAGCCCACAACTTTTATTATTATTATATTTTTTTTATTTTTCATTATTTCATTCATCATCATTTTTTATTTATTTATTTATTTATTTATTTATTAAATATAGAGAAGACTTCTTTTTGAAAAATTCAAGTATAAATTTGAACTAAGACTAAAATTTTTTGCTATATATTACATAAAAATTGTTGATTAAAGTTTAATCTTCAAAAAAAGCACGTATTATTAATCTGATTAGGAGCTTATGGGAGAAAAAGTAACAAATTACATACATGAGCTCTTAGGATTTCCAACTATCCTTGTTTAGCAACCTACTCATACTTAACTCTATCATATTTTTTCTTCTTATTCGCGAAGATTCGCGAACTAGCTTAGCCTAAAATTAAGGAACAAGCTAGAGCTCCACAACGCTCGATTCGGGTCAAAATTTTACTCTTATCTACCCAACAAGAAAGTCAAAATTGTGACAAAAACACTTATTTTATTTTTGAAAATTTAAAATTTTTCATATTTTTGAAAATTTTGGTGGGAAAACGGGGTACGTGAGAATAACGGCAAAGATAGGTAAAGATCATATCGAAGATATACTACCCCATACTAAAATCAAACATTGTCCTCAATGTTTCTAGCCTAAGACTTAAAAACCCCATACTAGAACTCAAAAAGTCTAATGCATAACTCAAGCCTGAAGAAAGTATCACAAAAATCTTTAGTCGTTTATAAAGTGTGCTATAAGATAAATGTTAGTCGATAAAAATCTTTAGGATATCGGATTTCCCAAACAACATGCAAGTAAAGGCTAGAAGCTCGAGTGGAGACCAAGGACAAAACACCGAACACGAGAGTCTTCAGAAAATTTTGGGTGAATCCTGCAAACAATCACAAGTACAAACACAACAGGAATCGGAAGAGTACAAGCATCCTCACATCACAATAGAAAATAAGAAAGAAAATAGAAAATGGATAGCAGGGGTACCGTACCCACGAAAGTGCTTTGTTTTTGGTAACCGAGTCACATAGCTTGACTCGACCCCTGAATTCATTCGTCCCTAGGGAAAGTCTGGAGATCCGGGACAACCATGGGTGGTGTCCCCTCCGAAGTAGTGCTTAAGTCGATGGCAATTCACTTTGAAGTTTGATCCGTCGGTATGAGATAATTTTGAAGTGCCATATGGAAAAACTTTGGTTATAGTGAAAGGGCTTGACCATCGGGTTTTAAGCTTTCCCGAGAATATCTTTAGACGAGAGTTGAAAAGCAAGATTTGATCACCAACATTGAAAATAAGGTTTTTGATCTTTGAGTCGTGAAGCTTCTTCGTCCTCTCCTTATGAAATAAATAAAAGAATTATCATATGCTTGATCACAAAGCTTATTAAGTTCATTTAGTTGCAGCTTACGGTGATCGCCCGCGGTTTTAAGATCGAAATTAACATGTTTTAATGCCCATCACGCTCTATGCTCTAATTCGATCGGTAGATGACACGGCTGTCCATACACGAGCTTGTAAGGTGTGCAACCATTTGGTGTCTTGAAAGCAGTACAAAATGCCCACAAAGCGTCATCAAGCCTATCGGACCATAAGGCACAGTTTTCTCTAACTGTTCTTTCTAAAATACGTTTTAACCCTCGAATTGACACCTCGACTTGACCACTCGTTTGAGGGTGGTAAGCAGTAGAAAGACGATGAGTGACCCTATACTTAGACATTACTTTAGCAAATTTGTCATTACAGAAATAGGTCCCACGATCGCTTATAATAGCTCTTGGTGTTCCAAATCGGGCAATAAGAGATTTCAAAAACTTAACTACAACTCTAGCATCATTTGTGGGGAGTGCCTTGGCTTCAACCCATTTCGAAATGGTCCCATAAAGTCTATGCCTCAAACATCAAAGATTTTACACACTTAGATGGAATTTTGTGGCATCTCATCACGTTGTGAAATTTTTCCCTAACGCTGGCATGAGTCACAGTTTTTGACTAACTCATGGGCATCTTTGTAGATTGTGGGCCAATAGAAACTGGCATCAAATGCTTTTCGAGCGGTGAGATTGGCACTATGATGGCCCCCTAAGGGTCCTTCATGACAAGCTTTGAGAATATCAATAGCTTCTTGCCCATGCACACACCGTCGAATGATTTGATCCGCACAAGTTCAAAAAAGATAGGGATCGTCCCAGAAATAATGTTTGACATCCTTAAAAAACTTCCTCTTTTGTTGAGTTGACATTCCTTTGATGATAAAATTCCCCGCATGGAAATTTGCATAGTCAGCAAACCATGGGGTACTTTTACTAGAAATAACTCCAAGAGTTTCTAAAGGAAAATGTTCATTAATGTTCTTGTTTTCTAACACATCCTTATGAGGATTCTCAAGTCTAGATAAATGATCTGCCGTGAGGTTTTCAGCTCCTTTCGTGTCAACGACGTTGAAATCGAATTCCTGAAGGAGGAGAACCCACCTTAGCAATCTTGCTTTGGCATCTTTTTTGGCAAAAAGGTACTTAAGGGCGGAATGGTCCGTATACACTATGCTTTTATTCATGATGAGGTATGACCGGAATTTTTCGAAAGCGTACACCACAGCTAACATTTCCTTTTCCGTTGTGGTGTAGTTCGATTCCGCCTCGGTCATTGTTTTGCTTGCATAATGTATAGGCCTAAAGTGTTTCTCAATTCGTTGCCCCAGAACCGCACCTATGGCATAGTCGCTTGCATCGCACATAAGCTCAAAGGGCTGGTCCCAGTCGGGGGCAATCAGAATTGGAGCTTCGGTTAATTTCTTCTTTAAGGTCTGAAAAGCTTGAATGCATTCCTCGGAGAAAATAAAAGGAGTGTTTTTCTCAAGGAGATGTGTCATGGGTCGAGAAATCTTTGAAAAGTCCTTGATAAATCTACGGTAAAAACCTGCATGTCCGAGAAAACTCCTAATACCCTTGACGGTAGTTGGGTGAGGTAATTTAGCAATGACGTCTATTTTGGCTTTGTCGACTTCTATTCCTTTCTTTGAAATTTTGTGTCCAAGTACGATGCCTTCTTTCACCATAAAATGGCTTTTTTCCCAATTTAGAGCCAAATTAGTGTCTTCACACCGTTTAAGCATCTTTTCTAAATTGGAAAGGCACGTTGAGAAAGAATTTCCAAAAACTGAAAAGTCATCCATGAAAACTTCCATCGTCTTTTCAATCATATCATGGAAGATAGCCATCATACACCTCTGGAACGTGCCTGGTGCATTGCATAAGCCAAAAGGCATGCGGCGGTAAGCAAACGTTCCGTATGGGCAGGTGAATGTGGTCTTTTCCTGATCTTTCGGATCGATTGGTATTTGAAAGTAACCCGAGAAACCATCGAGGAAACAATAGTATTCATTTCCTGCGAGTCTCTCAAGCATTTGATCCATAAACGGCAAAGGGAAGTGGTCTTTCCGGGTGGCTTCGTTCAACTTACGATAATCAATACAAACTCTCCATCCCGTTACAAGTCTAGTTGGTACTAATTCATTTTCATCATTGGTCACTACGTATACCTCCTTCTTTGGCACCAGTGCACTGGCTAACCCAAGGAACTAGCTGAGACTTGGGTAATTCAATCCAGTCGTACAAGAAGTTTTTCACCTCTTTTTTAATGACATCATGGATCCTTTGGATTAACCCTTCTCTGAGTTGGAATGGATGGTTCGTAGTCCTCTTCCATTAGATTTTATGAGAACAATATTCCGGGGGTTAATACCCTTTTAGTCGAAGAGTTTCTAAGCAATGGCTTGCTTTCGGGACTTTAGAACCTTTATGAGAGCGGTCTTTTCATCGACACTCAAATCTTTGGCAATTATGACTGGAAACTTGTTGTTGTCTTCCAAAAATGCATATTCGAGATGAGGCGGTAAGTCCTTAAGTTCGACCTCGGGAGGTTCATCAATTGAAGATTTGACAGTTTTAGCTTCACACAGTTTAAGTTCCTTTCTAATTTCTGGCAAATAAATTTCCTTGGTTTCGGAGGAGTGAAAGGGGATCACTATTAAGGAGTGCTTCTGTGAATAATATCTTGTCCCCCTCTGGGTCATAATAGGATTCATAATTTCCGGTGAAGTTAGTTCGCGGCTATAGAGCAATGAAAAGCATAATCTTCTCGAAGTAGAAAATCACTATCCCGAAAGGAGTGTGAGTCGGAGAAGAATTTGAAAACTTCGGGGTCTTATCGGGACGGTGGGTTGTAAAACCTAAAATATCTCATAAGAGTTAAATTGACCAAAATGCCTAAATGAAAGGAAAAATGTATAAAAAGCCTTCTTAAATAAATTCATTTTAATGCTATAAATTATGAAAATGCAACAAGTAACAATTATGAAATTTATGTAAAAATAAAATACATTATGTTATACAAGAAAAATAAATACTTATGTATATATATTATGTATGCCAATTTATTACATTAATTATATATGTATTATAATTAATAATTAAAGTAAATAAGATAAAGATAATAACAAAGTAAATTTGGATATCTATAAATCTGGATTTCTATTTTTTTATACATCCAAAAAATTTTCGCCACTTTATTGAAATATAGGTCTCCTATATTTATCTTATCAATTTTATTTTGAAAAACCCTAAAAACACTAAATCGGCACAAAGAAAAATCAAAAGGGAGGCATCCAAAATTTTCTCCAGAAAGGTACGATTTTGTTCTTAGGGTTCTTGGAGATCAAGGGAAGCTAGTAAAATTGCTGGTTCATTGGGTTAAGGTGTGGTTTGATTTATGGTACTCAATTGACTCGAAAATCCTTCATAAATTCATAAAATCATCAAAAATTGTCAAAGGTATTTTTATAACTCAAGTTTCATCATGTTAATTCAGTATAAACACAAGAAAAATAGTCATGCATGTTAATTTGATCATATGAATAAATATATGTTCGAAACCCTAATTTTAGATTAATTGTGTAATCGGCAATAAAACAATTTGTAAAATTGATTTTATAATTTTCTAAGGTGGAATATATCATGTATATCTCAGATCAATTGTTGGTTAAATTTTTAGAGGACTCGAAATAATTATTTGGGATTTAAGGGTTTTGCCGATTTGCGAAATAAAGAGAAAAGGAAGAAATAATTGAAAAACGAATTAGGGTTAGGGTTTTTATATTTTTCCCAGGTCCAATACATGCTAATGAATGTATAAAAATTGTGTAATTATTGGGGAAAATTTTAATTAGGGTTTTGTGCACTTATTTGTTACCCGATTTGAGTTTTAAAAGTATAAGGGGGTGTTTTGTAATTTCTGAAACTTTGGGGTCTGATTTAAGCATGTTATTATATTTGTTATGATCTGAGAAAAATAAGTTGGGGGGTAGAAAATGTCATTTTGATATTATTTATGTAAACCTTACTATTTATAGAAACCTGCTATTTATAGAAACATGCTATTTATGGAAACTTACTATATGTAGAAACCTGCTATTTTTGGAAAGTCTATTTTTAGAAAGTCTATTTTTGGAAAGTTTAATTATGGAAACTTATTAATCAGGAAAGTTATCATTTATGGAAAGTTAATTAAGGAAAGTCTATTTTTGGAAACTTACTATAAATAGAAGCTGCTATTTTTGGAAAGTACCCAATATAACAAGAATACTAATCATGAAACATACTAATCATGGAATATGTTAATCATGGAACGTACTAATCAAGAAATCATGCTAATTATAGAAAGTTACTAAAAAATAGAAAGTTACTAAAAATAGAAAGTTACAAAAAAATAGAAAGTAACCTTAATCATGAACAAGTAACTTATATATGTCCTTTAACATGTAGATCGCATTAAGCAGGAGTAGCTTCCATCTTCTTATCCATCTCTTTCCGTTACTGCTGGACATAAGGTACGGATATTCCGTCCTTTCAGTAAGGACATTCTTTCTTTTCATGATTCATCCCCAGAACTGCTATGCTTCCCCATTTTTATGTCTTTTGCCATGATCCTTTACATGTTTGATTTCA
>BQNB010030648.1:0-38348 GCA_026074375.1 Tanacetum coccineum | reverse complement strand
TTGTTCTTAACTATGATTGTTTTATTTGTTATTCCGCTGGATCATGGTTATGATATTCTAGATGAGCTAGATCGATTTTCAACAAGTGGTATCAGAGCCTGTGAGAAACTCTGAATAAGAAGAACAGTCAAATTCAGCAATAAACCCTCAACATGTCTTTATCAACATCACAAGATGAAATTCCACCACCACCACCACCACTTCTACCATCATCACAAACACCAACCCAACAAACTCCTCATACAGTTTCAACCATCAAGCTGCCTATTCTCAAAAAGGGAGAATATGACATCTAGGCTATGAAGATGGAGCACTATTTAGCCCATACAGATTATCCAATCTGGGAAGTAATACAAAATGGGAATGGTCCTGTATCAATCACTACAGATACATCAGGACAAATTAAGGTTTTGCCTCCTAGAACTGCAGAAGAGATAGTAGCCAGAGAGAAAGAGAGAAAAGCAAGGACCACCTTGCTTATGGCCCTACCAGAAGATCATCTTGCTAAATTTCATAAAATGACTAATGCAAAAGAGATGTGGGATGCCATCAAATCTAGATTTGGAGGAAATGACGAATCAAAGAAGATGCAGAAGTATATTCTAAAACAACAGTTTAAAGATTTCTCTGTATCAAACTCAGAAGGACTGCATCAGAAAGGTTATGACGGTTTCCAAAGTCTTCTAAGTCAATTAGAGATCATGGAGTAGTGTATCTACTGAGATGCTAATCAAAAGTTTTCTAGAGATCTCTACCTTTCTGCCTGGTCCACAATTTTCCCTAATTATGAGAACCAAACCAGGGGTAGACAGTCTAGTTTTTGATGATTTATACAATAATCTATATCTTTGAAAGTGATATAAAAGGCTCTACTGCATCATCATCCCTACCGCAAAATGTAGTTTTGTTCTCTGAGAAACACCTCATACTAATGAAGTTAGTACCGCTTATTGTGTTCCCAATCTTTCTGGTCAAAACACAAAGTATAACAAACTTCATCATACTCGCTTCATGCTAATCAATCAAGTTCCCTCAACTGGGATCATGAGCTTGGAACAGATGATGAATTGACCTTGAAGAAATGGACTTGAAGTGGCCAAGTGGCCAGGATCTCAATGAAATGAAAAAGTTTTACAAGACGGTAGAAAAGCTACAATTTGATGCAAAAGAACTCAGTTTGCCTTTGATAAAACCAAAGTGGAATGTTACAATTGCCACAAGACAGGCCATTTTGCTAGAGAGTGTAGAATCAAGGGAACTCAAGATAACAGGAGGAGGGATGCATGGAATTCTGGAAACAAGGATGGGAGCAGAACTGGACAGAAGGAGGATTCTAAGCATTGGTACAGATGATGGAGAAGGAGTGATTGGACAAATCGTTCAGAAAATGAAGATAATGCTTTGATGGCTTGCAACATCCCCATTTTTCCCCAGACTCAACACAGAGGTAATTTCTTTTTCAAATAAGTTACAGAGTCTATGCTCATCTTAAAAAACTGTTGATGCTCAAGAGAACAACTAAAGATTATGCAAGCAAGAATAAAGGCATATTCTGCAAGGTCTTATATAAAAAGTTGAAGCTCAGTTAGTGCTCATCAAACAAGGGACAACTTTGGTAAGAACAAAAGATTAAAGTTTTTGAAAATTAGATTAGATGATAAAATAGATGTTCTCACATACCATAAGATATTATAGCGAAGCTCATAAAGAAAAAGAAGATTTAAAGGCAAAAGTAGAAAATTGCAATTCTTCTAAAATCCCCCCCCTCTTAGTAAACTGCTGAATACCCAAATGAGTGCTAATGATAAGTTTGGGGCCTTGTAAGAGGGATCACAGATATGTAGGGTATAATGAGTTATGAAAATGAGGTTGCAGTTAATACTGCTAGACAAAATATTAACAAATAGACAGTACTAACTAGCACTGCTCTGAAAGTTAACACTGCTAAGCCCATTGTGAATGGTGTTAGACGAGCAAATATTTTTCACAAATCTCATTCACAATCATCAAGGCCTTTCAAAAGCACAACAGTACTAAAAACAAAATTTTCAAACCAAAAGGTTTATACTGTTAAGGTAAAAGAAGTTAGTACTCTTGGGGAAAAATAGGTCACTGCTGTTAAGTCCTCAGCAAGTTATAAATAGAGAACACCAGGATACAACAATAATATCTGGTCTGATGCTCCTATCATTGAGGAGTATGAATCAGATAGTGAAGATGAGTGTGTGTCTATACCAACAAAACAACAAGAAATACCTAGTTTTGCTAACCAGCAAGTAAAAACTCCTAGGGAAAATGTTAAAAGTCAATACACACATAGTCAAAAACCTAAAGTTGACAAGAAAGATTTGGGGTATGGGTTTGCTGTAAGAGCATGTTTTGTATGTGGTAGTCTTAATCATTTGATTAGAGATTGTGATTTTCATGAGAAGAGGATGGCAAGAAAAGCTGACTTAAACAATGGTTGGAATAATGTGCAAAGAGTGAATAAACAAAACCAATTTGTTCCTTCAGCAGTACTAACTAGAACTGGTATAATTCCAGTTAATACTGCTAGAACTAGCGGTACTAAAATTTTTAGTACTGCTAGGCAAAGTGTTAACAGACAGACAGTACTAACTAGTACTGCCATGAAAGTTAATACTGTTAAGCCCATTGTGAATAGAGTTAGACCAGCAAATGTTTTTCACAAAACTCATTCACCATCTTCAAGGCCTTTCAAAAAGACAACAGTACTTAGAACAGATTTTTCAAAACAAAAGGTTAATACTGCTAAGGTAAATGCAGTTAGTATTGTTAAGGGAAAAAGGGAAACTGCTGTTAAGCCCTCAGCAGGTTGTAATTGGAGACCACAAAGATACTCCAACTTGCATGAATGTCTCCCAAATACAATGTTGGACCAGTCTTAGAAATTGTTACATCTTCAAAGATCCACTAGCAGACTCAAGCCCAAACATCTTGGTCCCTAAGAAGAAACTAATCTCTTCTATTGATGTGCAGGATTATCCACATAGAGCTTAAAGAAAAAAAGGAATTGTTGATAGTGAAGTTCAGTCACATGACAGGAAACAAGGCCCTACCTTGCTGAATTTCAAGACTTTAATGGTGGCCTTGTTGTTTTTGGAGTAGTAACAGGTTATATTACTGGTAAAGGTAAAAGAAAACTGGTAAGTATAGATTTTGAGGATGTCTGCTTGGAAAAAACTTTCCAGCTTTTCAATCTCTTTTTCTGTGTCCACAAAATGTCTGACAAAAAGAACAGAGGTTCTGTATACTGATTCTGAATGTCTTGTTTTGTCTCTTGAATTTAAGTTACCTAATGAAAATCAAGTATTACTTAAAATACCAACAAAACAATATGTACAATCTCAATTTAGAGAACAATGTTCCTTCAGTAGGATTGGCTTGTTAAGTGCATTCAAAAGCCACAACTGATGAATCTAACAAATGCATAGGGAGAGGTTGGGTCATGTTAATTTCAAAAATTTAAACAAACTTGTAAAGGGAAACCTTGTAAGAGGTTTACCTTCAAAGATCATTCAAAATGACCACACTTGTGTTGCTTGTCAGAAAGGAAAGCAACACAAGGCCTCCTGTAAGGCCAAATCAGTAAGCTCTATTAGTCACTCCTTACAACTTCTTCATATGATTTGTTTGGAACCTACAGCTAAGAAGGCGTAAACCATAAGAACCTATTTCCTAGTTTAGTCACTATATGATTTTAGCAGGTTTAGTTGAGGTATTTTTTCTTAAGAACTAAGGAGTAAACGATGTGAATCCTTAATTACTTTTATAAGACAAATAGAGAACCAATTGAATCAAAAAGTTAAAACTATTAGATGTGATAATGGTACAGAATTTAAGAACAAGGATGTTATTGAATTCTGTGGGTCAAAAGGGATTCAAGAGGGAATACAGTATTGCCAAACTCCACAATGAAAAAATGAGTTGCTAGAGAGAAAGAACAGGACCCTAATTGAGCTGCTAGGACATGCTTGCAGATGTCCATTTTACTAACACTTTTTTGGGCTAAACAGTAGTACTGCATGTTATGTTCTAAATAGGGTAATTAGTGACCCAACGCCTCATAATAAGACACCTTATGAACATTTAACTGGTAAATACTAATTATAAGTTTATAAAAGTACTTTTGGGTGCCATGTAACCATGTTGAATAACAATGACCACCGGGGCAAGTTGCTGGATAAATCAGATGAAGGTTTTTAGTAATGGGTATTCTCAACAAATCAAGGGGCTTTTTAGAATATACAATTTAGAAACCAAAAAGTTGAAAGCAATATCCTACAACATCAACCTTATTAGAGAACAAACCAAATGTTGCAGGGAAAGGACCCACTTGGCTTTTTGATCTTGATTATTTAACTGATTCTATGAATTATCATCCTGTTAGATCAGAGAATCAAGCTAACCTACATGCAGGTCAACAAGAAGCTAATCATAATGCAGGTACATAAGACATTATTGATGCAGGGGATTCTAAAGAAAAGGATGAATCTGCTCAAGACTGCTTTGTAATGCCAATATGGCCTTCTTATTCTTCAACAATCCCTCCTGATTTAAAGACAGATGAAAAGAGAGAAGGTCCAAGAGAGGAAGAACAAGTCTTTTTGGATGAACTTGAAAGACTTAAGAGGCAAGAAAAGGAGGCTAATGAGGAAGCTGAAGCTCTCAGGAAGGAGTATGCACAAGAAACTAAGAACTTAGTTATACAAGCAGGAGCTTTCTAAGGGCTAGCAGTACTAAATTTTTAGTACTGTAACACACCACTAAAGGGTAGCAGTACTAACCTAGTTAATACTGTTAGCATACCAGTTAGTACTGATGAGGGACTATCTCTTTCTGATCCAACAAATCCTGAACAAGATGATTCAGAAATACCTCCACTTGAGGATATTTATCAAAATTCTACTGATGGTATCTTTTATTAACTAATCATCTTTATGATGAATGAGGGTGCCAGTGGCTGACTTCACAAACTTGAAACTATTGTGAATGTTAGTCCTATCCCACATCAAGGAATATCTCTTCACATCCTTCAGCCTCTTATTCTAGGAGGAATTATTGCCAACCTTAGCAGTTTAAACAAGAAGCAGAGTAAATAAAAGCTCTGGAGCTCAAAGCTTTTGTTAGCTATGTTCAAAAGCAAAAGAGAATTAATCATAAAGACTTCCACACAATTTATTGCTTGTTTCCTGTTCAAAATGAACCTAAAAGATTTCAAGAAGCTCTTGACAGATGAAAGTTGAGGTTGATGCACGCAAGAAGAATTGCTCTGTCAGTTCAAGATACAGAAAGTTTGGATCCTTGTAATCTTCCTTTGGAAGAAGCTATAGGCACATAGTGGGTTTTATCGAAATAAAGAAGATTGAGATAGGGAGTTGTTGTCAGTAACAAAATCAAAGGTTAGTGCTCAGGGAGACATAGGCAAGAGGAAGGTATAGACTAGATAGAGGTTTTATGCTCTCCTGTGGCCAGAGAATGAACTATAAGGAACTTTTTAAGCCTTTGCCCCATACAAGGGCCTTTTATATTCTATCAAATAGATGTGAAAAGTGCCTTCCTTTATGGAAAAATTGAAGAGGATGTCTATGTATCTCAACCACCAGGTTTTCTAGATCCTAAATATCCTTAGAAAGTCTACAAAGTTGTAAAAGATCTCTATGGGCTACATCAAGCTCCCAAAGCCTGGTATGCTACTTTATCTACTTTCTTGTTGAAGAATGGATACAGAAGAGGAACCATTGACAAAACTCTCTTCATAAAGAAGGACAAACATGATATCATACTAGTTCAAGTCTATGCGGATGATATCATCTTTGGGTCTACAAAGAAATCTTGGTGTGATGAATTTGAGGCATTAATGAAGAGTTAGATTTTCAGAAGAGTTCAATGGAAAGGTCACTTTCTTTCTTGATTACAAGTCAAAACAGAAAGCAGATGTAACTATCTTTTATTTATGTCATGATAAGTTGTTGCAGAAATCCTGAAGAAGTTTGACTGCAAATGTTTAAGACTGCTAGTAACACCAATTGAGACTCAGAAGCCTTTAGTCAAGGATGAGAAGCCAGTGATGTGGATGTCCATCTCTATAGGTCCATGATTTTCTCTTAATGTACTTGACTGCTTCTAGGCCTGATATTATGTTTGCACTCTGTGCTTGCTCTAGGTTTCAGGTCACTCCAAAGTCCTCCAATCTAAATGCTGTCAAGAGAATTTTTAGGTATCTAAAGGGCAAACCCAAACTGGTCCTTTTGGTATCCTAGATGTATCTTCATTTGACCTGGAATCCTACTCAGATAGTGACTATGCTGGAGCAAACAGACAAGTAAATCCACAACAGGAGGTTGTCAATACTCCACTCCTCGAGTACCCAACTCGAGAGTTTTCTTCACTATGTCAACAAGCTCCCTTTAGGCGGAGAAAACCGTACACAAGTAGCTTACACCAATTTCGACACTAAGCCAAATGTCAAGTTCTAATCTTAGCTAGAACCAATCTACCACACACTTGTATTTTAAGGCCTAAAATACTAACCACCCTTACATGTATTTACCTCAGCTAAATACTATCATGATCAACCCGATCTAACTATTACATACGATCACAAGAGATATGAATGAATTACAACATACAACACAATCGTAACTAAGTTATGTAAAAGTAAACTAAACTATAATACTTGTATTTTGTCGATTACGAGTATTCTTCTTTTGCACATGGAGAGAAAAGCTTGAATCACTTGGAAACAAAAGCTTATGTTAATTGAATGATCAAAGGTTTTGGAATAGTTAGATATGTGTTTGCTGATTTAAAACAGAGAAATAAGTGTGTAAAAAGGTGAAAAAATCTGTGAGAATAGTCTACTATTTATAGGCAAACCTGGGAGCCAAAATACATGGCCGGCCCCTTTAATTGCCTTGTCGGCCCCTTTATCAATCAGGGGGCCGCCCATACCTATCAGGGGGCCGCCCCTTGTAGGACGCTCCTATTTTTGTCCTTTCTTGGGGAGGTATTTTCTGGGGTATTTTTATCTGTTTTAGGGGAAAATTTTGAATTCAAATATTTATTTTGAATTAAATCTTTTATTAAAATATAAAATATTTTGTCTAAACTTTATAAAAAAGTTTGTAACATTTTATACACATGTAATGTTTGAGAAAAAATTAAATACCTTTGATCATTAAATAAATTTAGCATTTATTTATTTATACCTTAAGTGATTAATTATCGAAATAAAAATTTACGACTAATAACTTGTTTATGTTTAATTTTATATTTAACGTTTTTACATTTTGTGATTATCAAAACGTAAAGAATTAAAAAATATAAATAACGTTTTTAGACATTATTTGTATTAACGGAATTCATGTCGATGTGACGTAGAACTCTTTTTTAGAGATCAAAATAGCCATTTAACCATATAAAATAGAGAGTAACAAATTTTGTGCTTTTAAGCTCAGCTTGAAAACTAAAAGAAAATAAAAAATATAGCATGTTTCAAAAATCTGATGTGACAACCAGCAATTTACAGGTTAATATTTTACTATTAACTTGCACTATTTTTAATTTACATATTTGTCGTAGTCAATTTGACCTAAAACCAGGAAGTTATCCCGCATACACTGAAAAACATCTTCGGACGCACACCGACTTCAGACTAAGTATAGTCTACCCATAACATGTGTGTTATGAACATTGCAAAAATGTTTCATAGGTCATAAACATTTACGTTTACGATGTTTACGTGAAGCGCATACGTTTTGCATTTTTAGCATTTCATGCATACATGTAACCTCATAAATACACCACCTTTGCATGTTATCTCAAAATACTATCAAGTATACCCTCTAAACATAAAATTTAAATTTCAAAACCCCCTCCTAGCCTCTAAATTTTGGTACACACAAAGGAAAAAGGAAGTCAAAAATTCAAATGCTACAAGATCACATGCATGTGTCCCTTTCATTTTTTTTGTTCTTGTATTTGACTATTCCAACCTTGGTTAACCATAAGACTAGCTAACTTAAGTCATGGTTCATGTATCTAGCACCTAGCTCACAAATTTTGCACATCCCATCCCCTCTTGGTCTTATAGCTCACGACACACACACACACAAAAACCAACTAAGTGTTGCTCTTGACTAGTCAACACTAACAAACCCTAAACCTAAACACTTTTAATATAAGCATCTCATTCATTCATCCTAGGGTTTCTATGTTCATTCACCACCTTACCAAAAGCTTTTCTTCTTTCTTTCTTGCTCCCCACACCCATGACACACATAACCTAACTAGGGTTTGTGTTCAAAAATCTTTACCAACCATTCATAGTTAATTTAAAGTTAAAAGGGTTAAGATCTAAGGTAGATCTAAGTCTTTGCAAGAGTTTTATTCAAGATCTAAGTTAGGGTTTGATTATTTTGGGTTTACTTGTAAGATTTGGTGCTCATTTCATAAATCTAGGGTTCTAATCACACTTCTACTCATTTGTAAGCATTTCACCTTTTTATCTTCTTTCATTCCCTTACATATTTCATTTAGATCTATGCATCACCTTTCAAAATATCACCTCTATGTTTGTGTGAAATGATTTTTAAAAAAATAGCAAGATTTAATAGGTGTACCATTTCTTAGTTATGTTCTTGTTATGTTCTTGAACTTATTTTAGTTATTATTAAATTTTTAGGTTAGATTTGTGGTGTATATATATTGTTGGAATTTCTTTTGTGTTCTTGAATCAAATTGGTAGATGGGATATGAAGATTTGGTGTTGTTGTATTGTTGGTAACATTGGTGGAAGGGATTAGGCTAGAAATGGTGTTAATGATGTTTGCAGATGAATTTAAGTAGTAGTTTTGGTATTTAACCCTTGATGTTCAAAATGTTTTAGGGGTATAACAGGCTGTTAATCTTACTTAGGGTAGCCGAAAGTTTAAAATATAAAAGTAGACTTAAATACGAACGCGTGGATATAAAATTCGTTAAAATCCGACTTAAAACGAGTAACTTATGACCAAAAGAAAATCGGCGAAACATTTTCTGGAAAAACTGCACTATTATATAGATAACGATCCGATCAAAAACTTTAATGGTGTTTTTGAGGCCTTAAGAGTCCGAAATACATATTTTTGAACAATGAAAATTTTGTAAAGCTCGTCGAGGGCTTAAGGAAAAAGTCCAGAATCGCATCAAACAGATAAATAATGAAGAAGTTATAGCTTTTTAAAAATCCAACAAACACTTGGCTTTAAAATATGTAAAAGATGAAATTTATATAAAGTGTCAAAAAGCACTATTTTAGTTTGCGTCTTAAACGTTTTGTGTTTCGGGTCATGTAAAATGGTAAATAGACTTTCGGTAGGTCACTTAGTGTATACTTAGACGAGATTTAAATTAAACGGAAATATTTAGAAAATGGATAACTTGCAGAATTACTAAAGTTAGGCGAGAAAATGGGAATTTTGGTTAAAGCATCAAAACTTAATAAAATTTATCTAACTTTTACGAGATCACATTTGGACTTATATAACTTAAACACAAGCATGTGCGAGTGATATAAAGTTTATAAAAATTGCATATGCATCATCTCACTATTATTTGCTTGCACATAAAGAGCATCATTATTTAGGTCGCGTTTAGGATACTTTGCTCGTTCTACAGTTGTTGATTATTTCCTGATTCACCACTTTGCTAAAGGTGAGTTTTATAGCCCTACTTTTATTCGCTTTTACGAATGTTTTACAAATATCGGGGTGAGATACATTGCTTGTTTTACTTTTGGACACAAGTACCTTTTAACTGATTACGTATTAGCCTAAGTTACCCTATTTCCATGAAGTCCCAATCACGATAGTTTTGGCCTCGCTCCACAATGGCAGACGATGGCTCTTGAACATAATAGTTTATAGCGATCCCCAAAGTCAAAAAAATGTTCCTATAGCAGATGAGACAGTAACACTGTCACTTAATGAGTCAGAAATGTTATTTGGTCCAATGTTTGATGAATATTTTAATGGAGCTACTCTAGTTGTGTCGAAGTCTTCCGCTGTTACTACTACTGATGCATCCGATCAACGTCAACAATCGAACACAACTCCATCTACTTCAACAACCGTTGTTATAGATTTAACTCAATTGGATATTCAAACAACACTTGAACCTACAACTCAAGAACAAACTGTCACTGCTAATGAGAACATTATTCAAGTAGTAAATGCACAATTTGGCGAAGACGAATTTATCAACCCTTTCGGTACACCGATACACGAAGTGGGAGAGTTATCCTCTAGCCATATTGATCTGTCAAACATTCATACATTCTATCAACGAGATCATTCAGAATACCATTGGACAAAAGACCATCCATTAGGACAAGTTCTTGGAAATCCTTCACAACCAGTTAGAACAAGACGACAGCTAGACATTGATGGTGAAATGTGTATGTTTGCACTCACCGTGAGTCAAGTAGAACCAAATAACATCAAAGAAGCCATGGCTGATCATGCTTGGATAGAAGCGATGCAGGACGAACTTCATCAGTTTGAGCAACTAGATGTTTGGGAATTAGTCGACATACCATTCTGCAAAAAATTTATCAACTTGAAATGGCTGTGGAAAAACAAACGTGATCAAGAGAACACTGTAATCCGCAACAAAGCACGTCTTATGGTTAAGGGATATCGTCAGGAAGAAGGAATAGACTTAGAAGAATCTTTTGCACCAGTTGTTCGATAGGAAGCAGTCAGGATGTTCATTGCGTATGATGCAAATAAATCATTTCTTGTCTACCAGATGGACGTCAAGACAACTTTTCTTGACGGACCTCTAAAGGAAGAAGTGTACGTCAATCAACTAGACGGATTCATAGATCCACATCATCCTGACAAAGTCTACAATCTCAAAAAGGCACTTTATGGACTCAAGCAAGCTCTAGGAGCGTGGTACGATGAACTCTCCAGATTCTTGGTATCCAAAAGTCTTTCGAAGGTTTCTTATTGATCCCAACTGTGGTTTACAATTTAAACACGGGAAAGACATATTACTTCTGGTAAATTTACGTTGATGAAATCATTTTTGGGTGTATGAACCCAAAATTTTCTAAAAAGTTTGAAAAACTAATGCACAACAAGTTAGAAATATCTATGATGAGGGGAGCTGAAATTCTTTTTAAGACTTCAGATTCACCAATCCCCGCCTGGTATTTTTATAAACCAAGTTAAGTATGCTCAAGAGATACTTAAAAAGCATGGTATGACCTCATGTGATAGCATTGGTACACCAATGGCTACTAAACCCCTAGATACTGACTTGAGTGGAACTCCCGTAGACCAAATGAAATATCGTAGCATGGTCGGGTCACTCATGTACTTAACAACAAGTAGACCAGATATTGTACATGCAACATGTTATTATGCGCATTATCAAGTGAGACCAACAGAAAAGCACCTCAAGGAGGTTAAACGGATCTTTCGGTACCTAAAGAATACCATTCACATGGGATTTTGGTATACGAAGGACACCGATTTTGAACTAACTGCTTTTTTAAACTCGGATCACGCATGTTGTCTTGATACATGCAAAAGCACTTCTGGTGGTATATAATTTCTAGGTGGTGATAAGCTCGTTAGTTGGTCATCCTAAAAGCAGGACTGCACTTCAATGTCAACAACTGAAGCTGAGTATGTGTCTCTTTCTGGGTGTTGTGCTCAAGTCCTCTGGATGAGAACTCAGCTCACAGATTATGGCTTCCACTTTTATAAGATACCAATGTATTGTGTCTCCAAGGCAACCATAGCCATCTCGTGCAATCCGATTCAACACTCCCACACCAAGCACATTGATGTCAGATATCACTTTATCAAGGAACATGTTGAAAGGGGTATTGTTGAATTATTATTTGTCGGAACTGAATATCAGTTAGTTGACATGTTTACTAAAGCTTTGTCGCAAGATAGGTTTTAGTACCTCGTCAGACGGATCGGTATGAGATATTTGACTCCAGCAGAACTGGAGGTTCTGGCAAATGAATCTGCTTGATATACATCAAACATCGGCTTGTATAATTATTCAAAAAATCAAATACACAAATATAAAACCTATAAAAACAAAATACAAAAATAGAAAATCTCTAAAAACAAAATCGAAAATCGAAAATTTTCAAAAATACCAAAAAGAATCTTCTAGACATGTCACTTGGAATCGATAACATTTACGTACCTAGATATGTCGATTAACATTGACACGGGTGTGTAAATAAAGTTCGAGCAAGAGTTCAAATGTTTTTTGTAAAGTGTCATTTTATACACTTTTTCGGGGTCATTTAACCCTTATAATCATGCAAAATGCTTAAAATATGTTCTTAGTCGTTTCTTTTTGCATTTTTAATACATGGAAGACATTTGGAGGAAATACACGCGACTTGGGCTCATTTGGAGAAGAAACTGACAAGACTACGACTCTACACCAAATCTCTTGAAGAAATCATCATTCAAACGGTGGAGACGGCGTCGCCAACTCGTGCGACGACGTCAGAACTTGATCAAGACGACGTCAAGAGTATCACAATGGCGTCAGAATGTAGACGCCTTAAAAGAAAGGGCTAATGACTTAAAAAGTCATCTAGCTTGACACTTTTTATCTTTCTATGTAGCCAAAAGTCATTTAACTTGTTAGGTTTTTGTATTTCTATTTCAGTTAATTATAAACGATTTTGGCTACATAGAAAGCCAAAAATGTCAAGTTAAATGACTTTTTAAGTCATTAACCCAAGAATAAACCTTAGAAGCTTCATCAAAGCGACGACGTCAGGAATTTTATGACACCGTCGCGGTCTGATCTTTATATATACAAACTCGTTTTAGGGTTTTTTATGTGTAACTTTTGGGAGACGAACCCTAGTTTTAGAAGAAGATTTTAGCAGCCTTTGGGCTCATTCTTAGGGTGTCAAAACCCTCTTGTAATAGCTTCAACTGCATGATTTAATCAAGTGAAGTTCATTTATCCTTTATCACTAAATATGTCTATGGTTTTGTGATAGATTCTTGTTCTTCTTCTTTATTTACCATGCAAGGCTAGATCTATTAGTATTTACTTATGATTGCATAAACTTAGTTTGTAGATCCTTTTAATGTTTCTTCTTTTGATGGATGTGCGCGTTAGGCTTTAGAAAACTAGCCATAAAATAGTAAATTGGTATAGACGTCTAAGGAAATGCGAGTGTGTAGAAAGGATACCACCGGTAACAGTCTTTATACTACCTTACCCCTAATATAGTTAATCCCTCTTAAGTGTTTTAAACGCATGTAATGTACTCTTAGGGGCCTTGTAAAAGTCTTCATACTACCTTACTTGTGCGTTGCCTTAACAGAATATTACATAAACGGCGGGTTCGTGTAATTCGTTCATGACTTAGGAAATACTTACACAGATCATCACAAGGGTGACAAAGCAACATGATTAGGAGAAACAAACTAAGGAGTAGTACATGATTAAGTAAATACGTTCGTTTACCATATAGTTATCACCAAAGTAGTTTAGATTTATTAATAGTTTAATTAGTTAAAAACAAACCAACCTCTCAAACCATGATATTAACCTGCTTTTATAAAAACATAAAAATACAAAAAGAATCTTCTCTCAACCCCATAGACCTTTATTAGATTCTATTTGAGCCTTCCCAACCTATTCCCCTAGAGAACGATAACAACCCCAGTGTCTTGCCTATACTTCACTACAACGATTAGGTACAGTGCCTAGGGAGTTGTAAAACTTTGTGTTGAAGTCCTACGATGACCGCACATCAAGTTTTTGGCACCGCTGCTTGGGGAATAGTTAGGTTTCAATCATTGTTTAACTTAGGTCTACTCACTTGATTCCTATCAAGTGAGATTTTATTTTCAGTATATTAGCTTTCTTGTAGTCTATCTTTTCTTCGTACCCTTTGTTTGTAATCCAGTTTCATTGACCTCCATGGGAGACGAAAATCCTATCCGTACTCTAGGAGATTACTCCAAACCTAGCCACGAGGGCTATTGAAACACCATTGATCTCCCCGAAGGGAACAATGCGGTGCCTCTGCGATCCGACACCATCCGGTTGGTGCAAAACGGATGCTCATTCCACGGACTTTAGTCCGAGAATCTAAACCAACATCTCAAGGACTTTTTAAAACTTGTGGTCTCACTTGACCTTGATGTTGCAAATAGGGAAAGAATGCGCCTACGGTTATTTTAATTTTCCCTTCGCGATCAAGCTAGCAATTAGCTTGAATGTTTTCCAGTAGGATACATCTCCATTTGGGTGGATCTTACTACTCGTTTCCTTGCTTAATTCTTTCTACTGAGAATGACTGCAAAACTCTAAAATGACATCCTAATGTTCCAACAACATCAAGGTGAATCTCTTTCTGAAGCATGGACTCGTTTCAAGGACTTACTCTGAAAAGTCCCTCACCATGGAATTGATCTCTACCTCCAAGTGAAAATATTTTATGACCGCATTGATCACACCCTGAAAAGAACCGTGGACTACGCCGCCGGAGGCCGACTAAGAAAAATGAGTGCAGAAAAAGCCTGGACCACCATCGAGGAGTTGCCTTGATATGAGGACGAAGGATGGAACGACCCTGTCTTCCTAGAAGAAGAGAGCCTTAACTACAAAAACCCCAACATTAAACAATTATTAGGAGTCATGGAGTGTAAAGTTGATATGCTCATGAAAAACGCAATCTCACTAATGGGAAGGAGTGAAGACGTTTTCGGGGTGACGAGCGACATGATGCGCCAACTACCACCGGAACCATCCTGCCAGGAGGCTTTTAAAGATCTCATGATGAATTTCATACTCAATCAAGAAGAGAAAGTTAAGCAACTCGAAGAATACATGAGTGTTATTGGAAGTGATTTCATGTAACTCTCTTTGGAGGCTGTTGAGAAATTAAAAGAAGAAACAAGAGTTAAAGAGAATAAATTCACGAGGATAAAAAAAATCACAATGTACCCTGACACTAAGTATCTCGAAGCCGTTAATGGTCATAAATTCTCAGAAGCTCTCACAGAAAAGGCATCTTTCCATACACCTAAATTTGTCTCACCAAAGTCACTCTCTGTTAAATACGTTCGCACAATCTTCCTCAGTCCACCTCTTGTAAGGGAAAGTACCTTTGGCTTTAAGCATGGTACAAACAATAACCGAAACGTCAAGTCCTGATATGATGTAGAAAATTTGAGCCCACAAAGTTCCCCACAAGTCCTCCCATCATTTGAGGAATACACACCGCCCGTGACTGACCCGAAAGAAGTAGAAGACACTTTAGGAACACTGATAGAGGTAGAACCTTTGGATGAAATACAACTAGAGTACTTAGGCTTGAATACTTGTAATCATGACCTTCCTCTTAGTCCTAGGGAAGTTCCTAGTTTTTATGAACCGAAGCCTCAACCACAACCCTTACCAAATTGTCCATCCTCAAATGTAAGTCTTGGAGATGAAAGAGGCCTCGAACCACCCATCAAACCACATAGTCCGGATAGTTTTAGGATAAATGAAGTAGATAACTTAACCATTCATACACCACCTTCACCTCACGTGGCGTCTTTCCACTCTATGGATACATATTGCTATTATCACCCATGCATTAATGATCCTAAAAAAATTATGGATTTAAACCAGATTTATTAGGACATAGTGGATCCCTAGGTGTTGATTTTTCAAAATTGGAGATGATAGAAGATGATTTGGAATTAGAATCTAAGAAAGATTCTTTTCTAGAAAGAGGACTTAATTCACCTGTTAGGACAAAAGAGGTAGAGAAGGTTAGGATTAGAGAAATACACCATTTAGAGCATATAATTCAACAACCAATTTTTCATCATGTGACCCCTTCGCACAACAATGGTGTGTAGTGTTACTATCACCCGCACTTGAACTCAAGTGTAGGGGAACATTTCCCTTTATCTGTTAAATAAGGGTAGAGTCAGGCTCGTGACTCGAACAAAAACAAGCGCTTGTTGAGAGGCAACTTAATTTTTTTAATTTAATGCATTTTAGGAGTGTCTTGTGTGTTTTAATTCTTTATCAATTGTTTTTATATGTTTGAATTATGTGATCATGCTTTGTTTTGTTTTTAACTGTGTCTTAATTGAAATCAAAAGCATTTTGCATCAAATAAGTGTAGGGGAAAATATCCGGTTTATAAGAACCAATTTAAACATATAAAATAAATTGTTTAGATTAATTCGCATCAGTTTCGAGTCATGTGATTGTGATAATTAATCTCAGGTTTTATGCAGTATTTTACAGGAAGTAACCAATAGAATTGCATGTATAAATTTTTTCCATAAAAATGAATGTGAATTTTTCACAGAGACTAGAGATGATGTCAGGTCTCCAGCTTGTGAAAAATTTAAATTATTTTATTATTTTTGAAAAATAATTTTGCATAATTTCTAGAATTTGTAATTTTATTAAAAACCTGCAGAAAACCTTGATTAATTTAACACATTCACCATATCATTACTACTTTTATAGAGTCAACCCTAAAAGTTTCGTTGTATATATCATTATCCCACCGATTTTACGTCAGGTGTAGTTGTTGGTATGTGTTTAATTACACATACCTTTTACCTTTAAAAACAAGTTAAAATAACCAAAAACTGACTTAAAATGCCAAAAATATGCTTGTTTTGCTAATTGTGTTGTTCTCCATTATTGATCAAACCAGGGGAGTACTAGTTTCTTTTACTTATTTTCTTTTCCCTTTATTCGTTGTTATGGGTACTTTTAAGAACATTGGGGACAATGTTCAAAATTCAAACTCCAATTTTCCGACTGTATCGATTCTCCAGCACAGCCTCGTTGGGGGATAAACGACCCGGGGATATTCTATACTACTCCTCGGTTTCATTGATTATTTTTAGACTATACTTATTACATATATTTTATTATATATATATTATATATATATAGTTTAAGAAATCTTAAATCAGTTGTCTTTGTCTTTGATTTACAGGTTATATTTGATGAGAAGAAGCTTGGAAGTTCTTAGGGAGTTTTCCAGATGACGACTCATGGATGACGATTTGGCCAGTTATCATATGTTTCTTCTCCATTATTGAGCAAACTAGGGGAGTACTAGTTTCTTTTACTTGTTTTCTTTTCCCTTTATTCGTTCTTACGGATACTTTTAAGAATATTAGGGACAATATTCAACTTAAGTGTAGGGGGAAATAAGCCTTAGAAACTATTTCTTCAATTGCCATTTGCTTTGTCCTTAAAACGATGGGTAATATATCGAAACATAGCATAGACGGTAATTTTGATCCAAATTTTCAATTTTTTATGACACTTACCGATAAAAACCAAGTATTATTAGCGTCTCGTGGATAGAGATTTATATGACTAGCACAAAAACCCTCAAAATTCCACCCTAAATATGTGAGGTTCGCCTTTAGATCTATAAGAATTCGGGTATCTATTTTTGATACCCAAGATAATTTTACCTTTAGCTTTCTCGAGTTAAGGAGTGAGTAATCATGTGTATCTATTCCATCGTTATAGATGTGTATATGTGGTTTTTGTCGCCTTTTATGGAGCATTGGTATCGGTTTAAAATTATATGAGTGTACCGGTAGTGTATTAAATTCTAAAACTTATTTTTGTGATGTATCCCGAGACCGCATAGTGAGAATCAGGATTTATTAAATGATAAGAGGCACTAGGATAACCCATGTTTTAAACCTGTAATTGTTATGATGGTTACCTCGATCATATAACTATCCCACAACCTTGCCATACACTCACTTTTAGTGCAGGATACCCCTAGTACGCCCCTCCGAGCCTATCCTTTTCATGGTTCTCGTAATTTTCTGGTTAATCTGAACTATTAATGAAGAGCATTTTCACCCTATAACCAATCGTTACACCCAAATTGCCTTAGCCTACCTTAAATGTACTCGTTTTTAGTACATTATTGTTTTAACCTAAGTTAATTATTTGAGTACACGGTTGCTAAGTCCTTATCCTTGTAAATACAGTTTTGGGACGATTGGGATTCATGGTAGTATTTATTTTATGTAAGAATGGGAAAGAAAAGTTAAATCATTACCCCCATATTTGATAAATAGTCTCCATGTGATGTTGATCCACCTCAATTCAGATCATTAGTTAGATTGTAATTATGAGTTAGCAAAAACTGAAGTGTAGGGGTGTGTTTATAAACCCGAAGTGATGTATTATGTTTATTCAAAAAAATAGAAAAGAAAAAGAAAAGAGATTGATGTAGAGTTGTGTAGAGTTTGTATATCTTTGTCTAAGTCTTTGGCTTAGCAACCCAATCAACGTGTATTCTTGTAAATAATTAGCTAACCCTTTCACCTCAAATTCACCCAAAAAGTCACCCCCAAATATATCCCATCCGTTTCCATTTCAATTAATGTTATCTTACATCCACACATCACAACCCTTTAAAAGATCTCTTTGATAGTAATTTCTAGTACTTGCGCCTAGCGGTGGAGGTTTGATCCTTTACCAAGCCTATGGTAATTTATATTCTATGACAGGTAATGAGTGTCAATTTTCCGTTTCCTATATTGTTATAATTCATTATACACCTGAGAGAAAGAGAGAATCCAAACACTTATGTGAGGTGTTAGTATATATTTTCGATGCTTTTAATTACGAGGTCTAGAAGATTATGTCGTAAACTGCTTTTAAAGAGTAGGTTAAATGCCCCCAATACTGCTATTATCTAGGTAGAAAGCCCATTTGCTTGAGGACAAGCAAATCCTAAGTGTAGAGGTATTTGATGAGGTGTCATTTTATACACTTTTGGGGATCATTTTACCCCTATAATCATGTAAAAATGCTTAAAATATATGCCTAATCATTTCTTTTTACATTTTTAGCACTTGGAAGACATTTGAAGGAAATACACGTGACTTGGGCTCATTTGGAGAAGAAACGGACAAGACTACGACTCTTAACCAAATCTCTTAGAGAAGTCATCATTCAGACGGTGGAGACGGTGTCGCCAACTCGTGCGACGACTTTAGGAGTATCACGACGACGTCAGAATGTAGCCACCTCAAAAGAAACCCTAGAAGCTTCATCGAAGCGACGGTGGCAGGACTTTTGTGACGCCGTTGCGGTCTGATCTCTATATATACAACTCGTTTTAGGGTTTTTAGTGTGTAACTTTTGGGAGACGAACCCTAGTTTTAGAAGACGATTTTAGCAGCCTTTGGGCTTATTTTTAGTGTGTCAAAACCCACTTGTAACAACCTCAACTTCATGATTTAATCAAGTGAAGTTCATTTATCCCATATCACTTAATATGTCTATGTGTTTTGTGATAGATTCTTGTTCTTCTTCTTTATTTACTATGCAAGGCTTGATCTATTAGTATTTACTTATGATTGCATGAAACTTAGTTTGTAGATCCTTTTAATGTTGATTCGTGTGATGAATGTGCGTGTTAGGCTTTAGAAAACTAGCCATAAGATATTAAATTGGCATAGACGTCTAGGGAAATGCGAGTGTGTAAAAAGGATACCATCAGTAACAGTCTTCATACTACCTTACCGCTAATATGGTTGATCCCTCTTAAGTGTTTTAAATGCATGTAATGTACTCTTAGAGGCCTTGTAATAGTCTTCATGCTACATTACTTGTGTGTTGCCTTAACGGAATATTACATAGACGACGAGTTCGTGTAATTCATTCATGACATAAGAAATACTTACACAGATCATCACAAGGGTGACAAAACAACAGGATTAAGAGAAACAAACTAAGGAGTAGTGAATGATTAAGTAAATACGTTCATTTACCATATAGTTATCACCAAAGATAGTTTAGATTTATTATTAGTTTAATTAGTTAAAAACAAACCAACCTCTCAAACCATGATATTTACTTGCTTTTATAAAAATAAAAAAATACAAAAAAGAATCTTCTCTCAACCTGTAGACCTTTGTTAGATTCTGTTCGAACCTTCCCAACCTATTCTCTTAGAGAACGATAACAACCCCCAAGTCTTGCTTATACTACACTACAACAATTAGGTACACTGCCTAGGGAGTTGTAAACCTTTGTGTTGAATTCCTATGACGACCGCACATCAGTTTTAAAACATGTTCTTTCTAATTTCCTCAATTGCTTATGTACAATTCAGTACATAACCCGGACTTCAACGTAAAGGAAGGTGTACATTTTAGTGCGCTTATCCTTCACAGCGAAAAGAGAAATCTTTTCGGGTCGTGAGCTAATATAACAAAATATTCAAAGTTTTGAGCTCATGACCATGGCTTGTAATTAAATCAGATTACAACCCAGACCTAAATGTCATAGGGGAGTGTACGCTTAAGTGTGCATTCTCAAAGAACAAGAAGAGAAATCTTCTTTAATTGGTTTGTAAAACTATTGAACACAATTTTTCAAGAAGAAACTTTTAATGTCAAATTCTTTTAATTATAAGTGTCAAATTCTTATTTTTAAGAATTAATAAGTGCTATCTTTTAAAATTGTGTGTTCAACACTCCCTTCCTTATATAATTTTATAAGTGGATCAATTACTCAAAATGTCTTTTTATGTGGATCAATTTTTGAGGACGAGCTTTTAAAACCAAAAGCCTTTTAATGTTGTTGGATACATCTCATAAAAGTTAATTTTTATGTATCCAAAACATTTAGTGCATTTCAAAAGTGGTACTTCTATGTCAAACTTACGAGGAGACTGAGCATAATTTTTCAAGAACTTTACAATGTCATTTAAAAATTGTGTGCTCATTTCTCCAGCACCACTATGCACCAGGGTATGCTAACATACTCTTGCATTACTCTTCGGAGTACGTCCACTGGTGAACGGTTTAGCACACTAGTACTTATACTATGTGTGTTACAACCAAGGCATCTTATCTCCCATCTTCAACATATTTGTGGTGTCTTATCATTTTTAACATTTGGTGTCAAATTTGTATTAAGTGATGACACACATATATTGTTGAGGGGGAGCAATCAAAAAAATATTCCACAATTCATGCTAAGTAAACATTTTTCTCCTCACATGTTTTTTAAAAATGTCATTTTAATCAATTGGTATCTAAAATACTAAAAGATTTATTATTTTTGATAAAGGAAGAAAATATGATTAAAATGTAATCTATAAGACTCAAGAGTTGTTGCAGAATTAATTTTTCCTCCATGTACGAAACAATTTTGAATATCAATGCACATGCGTAGGGGGAGTATTTCAAAAGAATTAAACTCTCAAAGTGTTACATTTTGATTTATATCAAAGACTTTGATTGATTTTCAACAAGGTTTTATGGTTCGATCTTTATGCCTAACAACCAATTAACTCACGACGTCGATGAAGTCATAAGGTGATTAAGATTAGGTATTAGTCTTATGATCTAACGAGAACTGGAGGGTTCTACCCATGAACATTCCATAGTTAAATTAGAAGTCCTTAGGTACGATTAGAGATGAATGAGAATAAGGGAATAATGCAGACTAAGGCATGAGTTATCACGGGAACAATCACAACAGGGTGATAGTAATGACGTCTTGGTAAACATTGAAGGGTTTGAAGAATGAAAAAGAAATGTAAGGATAAAGGGTGAAAAGAAAGAAGCCATCCATACAACTTAGGCACAAACCGGGTCAATACATATGCTACTAGAATCACAAAGATGATGTCTAGTATTGAAGAAAGTCTTCATGGACCTAATGAAGCAATGCACAACCATTACCAGCCATTTAAGTTTCTCTTAAAAGATACGTGTCTCATTTGTCACGAAGATACACACGTTATCTATTGACATCATACTCTGAGATTGTTAATATTGAAAACGTAGTAGTCAGCTCCAGCCTTCGATCACTAAAACCAAAGTGCACTTATCGAGTCTAGAGCCAAGAGAGATCAAATATATAAATCTCATTAGGACACAATTCATGTAAAACACTTGTTGTTCATCAATAAGAACACAAGTGATAACAAAGAGTCATACACATTATCCTTGTAATCTTGACAAAACATTCAGAGTGATGCTCTTTAGCATTTCATAGTGACAAATGGAAATCCTTTTAGTGTCAACATTAAACAGCATTGCGGTAGGTGACTTGCGAGATTCTATATGAATCAAACTTGTGACAACTGGAAATCTAATGTGATCCGGTATATGTGAATTGATAACTCAATCATTGAAATAGTAATTTAGTGATTCACATGTACCGTTCTAGTAGTAGCAATACTATTAGTGAGGAAGCCTGCTTTGAGGTGTCTGGTACTAGCAAGCATGGTGAATCTAATGCATCTGTGTTAGAGAATCTTATGCTTTGAGCTGGAAACCCTGTCAAGGAAGTTCTTTTAATAAATCTACTTGATCACATGTACAATATTTATATTATAAAATGGTCCTAATGGAACCAGAGGTTAAAGTAACCGAAATTTGACAAATGACAAGCGTTATATAAGTTAACCGAAATTTTGACATAATGACAAAGACAGTTATTCGGTTCCATATCTGCTGTTGTTTATTGCTAACCCTATAAAATGTTAAGGATATTTTAAAGTCGATGATGTTGACTGTGTACTACCTCACTCCAGCTTCATCAATACCACATGCGCATATTTATCGATCGACAAAGATAAATACATGATGAAAGCTTAAGTACATGTCATAATCATATTCAACAACTCTGATCATCAAGAGCAAGATCATTAAAGTCAAACAAAGAACCGCTTTTTGGGGAGATTGTTAGCCTTGATGAAACAAAGGAGTTTGCAAGCTTTCAAGACAAGTATGAGCATGTCGGTCCAAAGAACAAGATGATTAAAAAAAGCCAAACAAGTTGATTCAAGACAAGGAAAGATTAAAGATCTTAGAACTCAAAGTCAAAAGTTAAAGGCTCAAGATCAAGATCACATAGCATGTAGAAACAAAGTATACCTCTATAAAGCTCAAGACTAAGACACAAGACCAAAAAGGAAAAAGCTC
This sequence comes from Tanacetum coccineum, assembly GCA_026074375.1. Classification (NCBI taxonomy): domain Eukaryota; kingdom Viridiplantae; phylum Streptophyta; class Magnoliopsida; order Asterales; family Asteraceae; genus Tanacetum; species Tanacetum coccineum. The sequence goes on along the minus strand of BQNB010030648.1, from coordinate 15,330 downwards.
ATAAATTCAAATCATCTCCAAATATCAAGAACGTAACAGTGAAGATGTAGATAACTCTACCATTCGGGGAGAACACACGAATGTCAAATGAAGATGACCATTACATTGGGGGAGATTGTTAGCATTAGAAATATTCAAAGTCAAACACGAATGTAACGGTCATCTTAGTCATTGTCGATCTTACATAATAGGAACTTTGTAATAGGCTAATCGGGTTTTACGGGTTTGGACTTTAAGCTAATATTGTCTATGTTTCAGGCCTAAAGACTAACATAAGCCAAGCCCGGCCCAAGAAGCTTAAGTTAGGCGTCACATAGGGTTTAACTCCCTATAAATACCCCTCTCCTTGCATGGAGAGGGTGTTGTATGTGTATTATTAAATCCACCATCCTTCTAATTCTCTCTCTAAACTGCTCTCTACTTTCTCTCTCTAATTTCTATGTTCTATTTCTCTCTTTATTTTCTATTAAGATTACATGTTATGTAAGGTAAGTATTAGGATAACACCACTATCATGAACCGTTAATTACATTGTGTAAGCGTGAATGCTATGCATAGATCTATTGGAACTAAACTTCCCCATCCAGGTAGATAACAACACACTGCCATGTAAACGGGCGCATTTCATTTTATGGATTTTACTTTCATTCAAATTATTCTCGTTGTATTTTATCAAATTATGACTTATCTTGATGCAATTCTCTTGGGACCGCTTGTTTGAAACTTATTTCAATTTTATGTATTGACAAGAGTATTTTTGAATGACTCATATAGAGGTTGTTCTCTTTATCTTGTGCTTGCATATTATGACGTCACGCCCTCGGTTACCTTTTCACTGCGACATATTTTGAGGGTGTGACAGATTGGTATCAAAGCCAGTTTATAGAGAACTAGGTTGCATATTAGGCCTAAACTATAACCGCATCATAAACATTGCATCATAACATCATAAACACTTTGCATGCTTAAACACTATATGATTCCCCTTGCCCATATGCTCGTTTACTTTTGTCTATACGTGCGTTTACTTTTTCCTTGCACATATTTTACACTCGTTTTATATAAAGGTTATTTATATAAAAACTAGAACTTTTCCCAAGACATTGTGAGTGACACAATGGTCTCTAAACTTTCCTAAGGCATCGTGAGTGATACGATGGTCTTTAAAAATTTTCATGACTTTACATAATTTTGTTTTACATAACATTAAAACTTGTCACAGTCTACCGACCCCACTGATTATCTTACTATCCTACTCCAAAAACGAGTTTGAGCACCCGTCCCATACTGTTGAAACACCTACGTCATCTTGTCGTAACTGTCGGCTAGAAACATGCTGATTAATTCGAACACGACTTTAACCCGTCACCTCGTAACATTTTATTTTTGGAAATACGACTTTTGGAATCCGAATTATTTTATTTACTCTGTGTGATTTTGAAGAAAATTCCGATGATAAGACAAGGAATGAGTTTTGCAGAGATTGAGCAGATTGTAGCCCAACGAATTACTAATGCTATTGAGGCTAATGCTTAAGGATAGATTTTTCATGCCTTGTATAGTGAGACCTAAGTCGAAGCCTTCTAGGACTGTATTCCCTAAGAGATTTACACTTGTACTTTCCTATAAATTTTGTTGTATTGTGTGGATGTTCTTAAAATTCTCTATCAATTTATGTGTCATGAAGATTCCATCAGTTACACTCCTTAACTTGTTATCGTCTTATAAACCATTTCACTGTCGTTTTATAAATTATTTTGTTGTTATCTTATAAATTATTTTGCTATCGTCTTATAAACTATTTTGTTGTTATCTTATAAATTATTTTGTTATCATCTTATAAACTATATTGCTATCATATTATAAACTATTTTGATGTCATCTTATAAACTACTTTTCTTTCATCTTATAAACTGTTCTGCTACTTTATAAACTGTTTTGGACTACTACCTTGTAAATAGTATAGTTTATACCATTTAACTTGGAGAAACATAAAACTAGTTTGACGAAAATGAGCATTGCATCGTTAGTCCTTAATTAACATAGCCTGATCACCTATATCTAATTCTGGAAGGACCATGCTACGCTGGGAGTAGTCGTGTTAAAAATTTTATCAAAATTAATTTCTACTTATATTCCTAAAAGCAAGATTTTTACGTGTACATTCATAAGCAGTGCTAGTCATGGACATTCGTATTAGTAAGCACGGTAACTAAGTAGACTTTTACACAACCTTATCATATAAAGTCAGCCCAATCTTACACCACATCCTTAGCTGAGAGCTCTAATTACACCACTAGTCACCCTGGGACGATCCCCCAACCAGAGCGGTTACATTAGTTGCTTCGTCATAAGGCCAAGACCTTGGAGACTATCAATGAAAGAAAAAGGACTACTAGGAGCGTGATGAACATATTCCTTTTAATTGGGTTAGAATCAAGAAAATCGAGAGATTCCTACACCAACGAATTTTCTAATGGTCATGAAGTTAAGGCTAAAGACATAATCATTGCAAGTACCTAGAACCTAGCCGATAGAAGTTTCGTATCCACTGCTTTGAGCCCTCTAAGTGATATCGCCCTAACTGCCTTAGACACTAAGTACACTATAAAGTTAGCTGACGGGGAGCTAATAGGAACGACACTATAATTCGGGGTTGTACCCTAAATTTTCTAAATCACCCATTCAACATCGACTTAATGCCCGTAGAACTTGGTAGTTTTGATGTCATCATCTGTATGGATTGGATGACAAAGTACCATGTCGTGATCATTTGTGATGAGAAGCTTGTCCGTATCTCGTTAAGTGAAATCTTAACAATTCAAAGCGATAGAAGCGATGGTAGTAGCGTATCTAGATTGAATAACATCTCGTGGACCAAGACCCAGAAGTATATAAAAAAAGGATGCCATGTATTTCTGGCGCAGATCACTAAAAAGAAGACATAGAAAAAGTCAAAGGAGAATTGACTTGAGGATGTACCTATCGTGCGAGATTTTCCAGAAGTCTTTCCCAAAGACTCGCCAAGACTTCCACCGACCCGTCAAGTAAAATTTCAAATCGACTTAGTACCCGGTGATGCACCTGTAGCACGATCGCCTTATAGACAAGCCTCGTCAGAAATGCAATAGCTGTCGAACCAACTGCAAGAATTGGCAGACAAAGGATTTATAAGGTCAATTTCCTTACCTTGGGGAGCTCCGGTTTTGTTTGTCAAAAAGAAGGATGGATCTTTCAGGATGTGAATCGACTACATAGAAATAAATAAGCTAACTGTGAAGAACCGTTATCCGCTTACAAGAATGGATGACTTGTTTGATCAATAACAAGGATTTAGTGTTTACATGAAGCTCAACTTGAGATCGGGTTATCTCCAACTTTGAGTTCGAGAGGAAGATATCCCAAAGACGGCATTTAGGACTCGTTATGGTCATTACAAGTCACAAGTAATGCCTTTTGAATTGACCAACGCACCGACGGTATTCATGGATTTGATGAATTTGGTGTGCAAACTATATTTGGATAAATTCGTGATAGTATCAATTGACGATATCTTGATCTACTCAAGGAGTGATGAGGAGCACGAGGAATACCTTAAGCTTATCTTGGAATTTCTTAATAAGGAAGAATTGTACGCCAAATTCTATAAGTGTGAATCCTGGCTCCCAAAAGTGCAATTTCTCGGTCACGTGATTGATAGTCAAGGCATTCATGTCAATCCCGCCAAGATTAAATCAATCAAGGATTGGGCATCACTTAAAATTCCAATAGAAATTTGCCAATTTCTAGGTCTTGTCGGATATTACCGAAGATTCATTGAAGGATTCTCAAAAATCGCTAAGCCTATGACCAAGTTGACTTAGAATAACGTGAAATTTAAATAGGGAGAAAAAGAAGAGGCGGTGTTCCAACTATTGAAACAGAAACTCTGTAGCGCACCAATCCTATCTTTACCCGAAGGTAGTGAAAACTTCGTGGTTTACTGCGATGCTTCGCATAAGGTATTGGGTGCCGTGTTGATACAAAAGTAGAAAGTTATAGCTTACACAGCTCAACAACTTAAGGTTCACGAAAAGAATTATATGACTCACGATTTGGAGTAATGAGCTATAGTGTTTGCTCTAAAGTTATAGCTTACACATATCAACAACTTAAGGCATGAAGTGTATCGTGTTCACTGATCACAAAAGATTACAACATATCTTTGGTCAGAAAGAGTTGAACATGAGACAACGCTGATGGTTGGAACTACTTAGTGATTACGATTGTAAGATTCGTTATCACCCTGGAAAGGCGAACGTAGTGGCAGATGCCCTAAGCCGAAAGGAATGGATAAAGCCACTACGAGTTCAAGCGTTAGTCATGACAATTGATTTAAACCTTCCATCCCAAATTGTGAATGTGCAAGCTAAAGCAATGAAAGAGGAGAACGTTTCGAAAGAAAATCTTCGTGGTATGAACAAGGAGTTTGAGACTCGTCCTGATGGAACAATCTGTATTAAGAAACGGAGTTGGTTACCATGTTTGGGAGGATTAAGGGGTTTGATTATGCATGACTCGCATAAGTCTAAGTATTCTATCCTTCCTGGATCCGACAAGATGTACCATGACTTGAAGAAATTGTACTGGTGGCCCAACATGAAGGTCGACATCGCCACCTATGTCGGCAAGTGTTTGACATGTGAAAAAATAAAAGCCGAATACCAGAAGCCATCCGATTTACTGGTACAACCTGAAATACCTCAATGGAAGTGGAAGAAGATCACAATGGACTTCGTTACCAAACTACCAAAGACGTCAAGCGTTTATGATAAGATTTAGGTAATCGTTGATTGTCTTACAAAATCTACACACTTTCTACCAATGAAGGAGACGGACTCAATGCATGGAGTGCCAGTTTCGATCTTCTCAGATCAAGATAGCAGATTTACATCTCATTTCTTGCAGTCGCTCCAGAAAGCTTTGGGTACTCGGCTGGATATGAGCACTGCATATCATCTGCAAACCGACGGTTAGAGTGAAAGAACTATCCAAACACTAGAAGATATGCTACGCGCTTGCGTGATAGACTTTGGAAAAGGATGGGATAAGCATCAATCCTTAGTGGAGTTTTCATACAACAGTTACCATACCAGCATTAAGGCTGCACCGTTTGAGACACTTTACGATCGTAAGTGTCGTTTATCTGTCTGCTGGACTGAAGTTGGAGATAGCTAACTCATTGGTCCAGAGATAATTCATGAAACAACCGAGAAGATCATTCAGATAAAGAACCGAATCGAAGTCGCTCGTGATCGCCAAAAGAGTTGTTGATAGAAATAATGCCTAAAAACGTTATTAATATTTTTCGATGTCACAACGTTTTGATAATCAAAAAATGTAAAAATGTTCAATGTAAAATTAAACGTTAACAAGTAATTAGTAGTAAATTTTTATTTCAAAAATTTAATCAATTAAATGTATGAATAAATAAATGCTTAATGCATTTTATGATCAAAGGAATTTTTATTCAACCTCATATTTTTTATAAAATGTTATAAACATTTTTATAACTTTTACATAACATTTTCTACATTTAAAAGAAATGTTTTATTCAAAATAAATATTTTGAATTCAAATTCAATGATAAAATTGTACCATTTGATAAACAAAATGATAATCTTAAAAAGAAACTCGCTAAAAATAATGAAGATAAAATGGTAATTTATAATGCTTTGTCACAAAAAGAATACGAAAGAATTTTTATGTGTAAAACGGCAAAAGAAATTTGGGATACTTTACTAATCACTCACCAAGGTAATAGTTAAGTCAAAGATAATAAAATAGATCTTCTTGTTCAACAATATGAACAAGTTACGATTCTGGAAGAGGCATCGATAGATAATGGTTTTGCTAGATCTAACACTATTATTACTAGTCTAAAAGCACTTGATGAATGTTTTTCTAGCAAGAATTATGTTAGGAAATTTCTTAGGGCACTTCATCCTAAATGGTGCGCAAAGGTTACAGCTATTGAAGAGTCGAAGGATTTAACATCACTATCGCTTGATGAACTTATTAGAAACTTGAATGTTTATGAAGCAATAATAAAGAAAGATTCTGAAATAGTTAAAGGCAAAAGAAACAAAATAGATCTCTTGCCTTAAAGGCTAAAATGAATCTAGTGATGAAGATAGTTCGACCTCCGGTAGTGAAGACGAAGAATAGGCCATGGCCGTGAGAGACTTCAAGAAAAATTTCAAAATACGAGGAAGATTTGTAAGACAACCACACGATGAAAGAAAGTCATCCCAAAAAATAAAGATGACAAAAACAACAAAAGAGAAAGAAAATGCTTCAAATGTCGAGATCAAAATCATCTCATCGAAAAATGCCCAAAACTATCAAGAAATCATAATCAAAGAGCCTACGTTAGAGGATCATGGAGTGGTAGCGACGAAGAAGGAGAAGAAAAGACTAAGGATGAAAAGTGTCTTATGGCTAAAGCATCCAATGAGGTATCTTTCGAAACCGAATTCTTTAGTGACGACCTATCATCATTAGATGAAAAAGACTTAGATAGTGAATATAATCGATTATGAAAAATAGGTCTAAAAGTCATGGCTAAAAATAAATCACTAAAACATATTAAAAATCGATTAGAAAATGAAGTACTCGAACTAAAAGATAAACTATCTAAATTAGAAACAGGTAAAGAGGTTAATGAAGAATGTAAAATATGTCAAGACCTCAAGTTTGAAAACGAAAATCTTAAGGAAGAAATTTCTAAGCTTAATCAATTTAATAATAGTAGACACTCACTTAAGAAAATAATAAGTTTTCAAAAACCATCCAGAGATAAATGTGGTCTAGGATTTAATTTTACCAAAGGATCAACAAGTGAGACTAAACAAGTAAATTTTGTGAAGTCACAAGAAATTAAACCTAAAGAAAAATTAGTTGAATCAAATTCAAGCCCAAGACCAAAATTTATACTTATAAACAACACTAAAATTCCCATTGCAAGCGATGATGAAGTAAAATGTTTTTCTAAACCTTCTTTAAAACCCGGAGTCGGATTTCTAAACCCAAAATGAGGTCTAAAACTCCTCCTCCGAAAAGAACAAATAATTCTCACCCTCGGTCTAAAACACCACAACCGAGGAGAGATCAAGGTAGACAAAGTTACCCTAACACCAATCATTCAATGTGGAATTATTCACAACAACCAAACTTTGCTCCATGGGGAATGTATTCACCTTATACGTATCCGAATAAAATGCAACCTATGCAAAATATGTTCGGGACAAACAACTTTGGACCCATGAGACATTAGGGACCAAATGGTTAAGTCGTTATAACTCTTAGGTTGAGATATTTATGAACATTCTTTGGAATCCGGCGAGTGGATTGAAGATCATATATTCTCATATTCTATGATGGGATTACAAAAAGATTTCATCTTCAAAGCTTGTTCACTTGAAGAAAACACGTTGTAGGAAAAGGTATGTCTTCTTTCCATACTTTTTAGAATATAGATTATGTGCAAAGTGCTAAATGATTATGTATTATTATACTACAAGTAGTATTTGCTAAACAAAAGAGTTATAGTCAATAGAATAGAAATTAAACTTAAGAAAATAGTATAGTTACTAGAAATGTCATTTGTTGGTTATTTAGAATTAAGTGAAAAGCAAGAAATTGTTCATTATGAACTTTTCTCTCACGTAGTTGAATTATGATTCTCTACATACCGCTATAAAATGGAAATCTTCTATGTCCACATGTAGTAAACTCACGTAGATGAAAAAAAGTGAGTTAGTGAGTAATAATTAACATAGAAGTAGGATTAGTTTTACACCATACTCAAGCGCCGGAAAGGCATGATATCAAAACACTATGGATGAAACAAACTCCCTTCAACTACGGACATCAGCTCGACACATATGTGCAATCGAACTAGTCTATACGAAACCGGTCTTACTCGAGCTTTGAATCCATCCTTGATTTTATGTCACTTTATTAATCTTTCTCTCTCGCCTCGTAAACATCTAATCGTGGGACATTAATTATTTCATCCGAAGTAATTAATCTATTCAATTAACAAGAAGTTTATTGAAAACGTCACTAAATCCTCGTGAAATCCTACCTCGGCTAGACAACTTCATTATCTCATCCGAAATAATCAAAGTATTTTTAATTAGCGAAAGGTTAATTAAAATGTCTATCAAATTTCGTCAATCATCTCTAAACATCTTATCGGTCTAAAATTCTTGACAAACCTAAATATTTCATTGGAAATTATTTAAGTTCATTTAATTAAACGAAAAGTTAATTAAATGTGTCAAGTATTTTCTTTTCATCTTCAACGTCATTTTTCGACAACTAAATTATCTTAAATAATATTACTAGTAGCTCCCGACGTATTTTGATAATTGTATATTGACAAAACTAGTCAAAATCGAAAAACCAAAAAAAACTTGGTCATCAAATAGGCGGCCACCCCTTTTCTATAAGGGGAATCATCCTTTGTATAAAAGGGGGCGGCCACTCTTTATCCTAATAAGGGAGGGACGGCCACTTATTTTCGCCAAACACCCTTCTTCAGCGTAAAACACAATACCAAACACTCATTCTAGTTCTCCCACTTCTCCCTGCTATTTCTGTGACGAAAACCCACTCACCAAAACCACAAAATTTAATCCCCAAACACAAAATCAATCCAATTTCGCAAGAGGCAGACACTAACAACTTGATTAACAACATCTATTGTAATTTTTTCCATACTTTTCTTTTTCGATTTCATCCAATTTTGCTCTTAATCAAAATTAGGTATTTTTTTAAAATTTTTGTGTCTTTTATATTTTTGTGATTTGGTATAGGAAATTCATAACTATAATGATTCCCGTAGTAGTAGGAATTTGAAATTCCCAATAGGATTGAATTACAAAAAAAAATTTGGGTCAAAAATTTCATAAGAATATATATATACATTCTCATTTTTTTTAATTTTCAAAACAAAAACTTATACATTATTGATTCACGCCAAAAACACGTTAAAATGATCATATATTATGTTGAAAACTATTGAGCGGGGGGGGTTTTGTATAGTTTCTTTTACTTTTTAAACTTTTGTTATGATCTTATGTGAAGTTTACGACGATATTGTTGTTTAGTATGTGAAATATAAATCTAGTAAGTAGAGTTAGAAGAATTTAACTGAGACACAAGTATTTATAGTGGTTCGGCTAAAGGAACACCATCCTAGCCCTAAGACACATAACCGAGTCACCCTACTAGAGAGTTCGTAACATAGTCACCAATCTTTTTTTATTCGGCGGTGAAATCCTAACAAAGTTGCTTGTGCCTTTAAGGTACAAAGTAAATACCGGATTCGTTCTCAGGTAGAAATCACTAAAATACATACCTTTTATTTTCAAATGTTGGACGAATACAACTACAACTACTAAATGATGTACAAGATTCAGCAATTTGATCTTGAAGATGCTATTGAGATGCGAAACAAGATTCTTGAAACTTGATCATCTCAAAAGGGGTGTTTTGGCAATTTCTTGTTTGAATAGAATTACCTACAAAATGCTAAAAGAAACTATACAAGAATAAAGAGAATGATCAGTGGATTAGAGAATTTAAGCTGGAGAAGGGTGAGAAAACATGAGAAATGGCTTGGTATTTATAGCCAAAAATTATACTGTAGCCCGGTTCTACCGGTTCTATTTGTTCTGTTGCAAAACAGAACCGACCAGTATAGTCGAACAAAACCGGCGCACAGTAACACAATTCGAATTTTGATTTGAAAAATCTTGAGAGATCATGTGTAATCTTGTAAGATTACCCTAAGATATGCTGCAAATGATGATGTTATACATGATGTATATAATGGTTTGCCTATTTTATTTGTAATTCAAAGTAATACCAAAGATGAAAAAGTAACAACTTTTTGTTGAAGCGTAGAAAAGTTTTGGTGGTTCCGGGAATGCCTAAACGTATTTTATCGCGAAACGTAATCAATTTACGCAACAAATAAAAAATACAATGAACAAAGTTAATAATTATCATCAAAATAATTACTTTACACTTGCTTGATGTAAACATTTAATTGTTTGATTCCCGTTTACATTGAACGATAATTTTTATCTTACGCGATTTAACTTAACGATTACGATTAAAAGCAAACGCGTACAATACTAAAGATACATTGTGGATTTATTGACGAAGTCAATGACCCTAAAACACGGGGTGTTATAAATATGAACAAGTAAAGATAAGAAAGATCAAACTGATGACACAATGATTTATAGTGGTTCGGCTACGAAGCTCCTCTTTACCATACTCCACTCCCTAAGTACCCAACTTGAGAGTTATCTTCACTATGTCAACAAGCTCCCTTTAGGCGGAGAAAACTGTACATGTCGCTTACACTTTTTTTGGTGTTAAGCTAAAAACCAAGTTCTACTTTGAGATAGAACAAATCTAACACACTATGTATTTTGTGGCCTAAATACTAACCTATCATAGACATATATAAGATGAATGATTATCACAAACATGATGACGTAACTAAACTATTTTGAAGCTTGACGTCTTCGTAAGTGTTCTTAACAAAAGAGTGAAATGAGTTGATCACTTGTAATGGATTATGTAATAAGTATAATAATTAAAGAATATAAGAGATAAAAGATGCATGTGAAAATATATGTCAAAAGTTGTTTAAAATGAAAGCTTAAGGTTGCTATTTATAGGCAAGCCTTTGAAATTCAAATCTGTCCTAGACAGCTGGTTCGTCCGACTCACGGATCCACCATATGCTGGACCCGTCTCATGTATTAGGTGGATCCATGGGTGATTGTCATTTTATGATTAACCCTAAATCTATACAAAATATTATTTTATACTTAATAAAACTAGTTCATTAGATTCTTCTAGAACAAAATATTTCTTATCACCAATAAAGAAGATTTTCTAGATTTGAGAAGATTTGAAAAGATTTAGAAAGATTGTTTCCACTTATGGTTAATCTTATTTTGTCTTACATGATTAATATAACTAGCTTATAATTAATCATATGTTAACTTAAATCATTTGATTGGAAAAGGTTTATGCAAATGATAATATTTTTCTTTGATCATTAACTACGTTTAATAATGCCATACTAATACCTTAAGTGATTTGTCGTCGTCAAGTAAACTTTTGACTAAATAACTTGTTTACGTAAACTTTTATGTAGTATGACATTATGTTTGTTATTATCAAAACATGAAGATCATTAAATATAAATATCATTTTTGCGCGAATATTTGTATTAACAAACCTCACTCAATACGGCGTATCCCGTCTTTTTCAAACACTATAAATAGAAGACTCAAAAACGAGTTTTCAGTGTGCAAAATCATATTCTCTATACCATACACATAAAACACAATTTTCTAAAGAAAAGAAGAGCAATCAAAGGTCAAGCATCAATCACGATTCCATAGAAGACACCATGTAATTGTTGTACTCTTATAATCATTCAAATTTTGGTATCGTTCAGTAAAACATTTAGTTTACCTTGGCTATTTGATCACGCTTGTATAATTAAAATGGTTATGGGCTAATACCCTTAGGTATTAGCCATCTTAATGAAGATTTAATGTTTGATTTGTTTTAAACTCGATTTCTTAATTTATCATTGAAAGTTTAATTATGTTTATCATATGATACTTGTTTACGTGTTTGAATATGCGACCTATCATTCAACTGGGTCTAGATATGATTAACAAGTGAACTAGATACTGGGATAGCTCTCCATATCGTGTTTTATATTACTGGACCAATAGGATCACAAATAATGTTCTATCTTTGTCTTTAAATTATGAGCTTAGTTGGACCGGCAGGTGACCCATAATGTTTCAACAAGTATGTTCTTAATTAATTGATAAAGACTTGAACAGTGAACTACCAGTATATAAAATACCGTCAAACAGTAAGTGGGTAAAGTCCCGATGGGCTAGGGTTTAACAAGATCACCATTTCTATAATCCATAGATAGATTATAATTAAACTAAAAGGATGCTTTATGCGGATACGTTAATTGTGACAAGATTCAACGTGTCTAGGTCTTAGGATGATGTCCCACCTAAGTCTTAAGAATGATATGCCGCTTTGAGATAAGAAATCATTGCACTAAACAAACAAATCAGCATTTAATCGGATTTAATATAGCTAATACAGTTTTCTATTATTTGTCTTGAACCGCTCTTTTATCTCTAGATTGTTTTTTTTGCATGTTTACTGTGTTTAGAATTGATTATTGTCATCATAAAACCTGTGCCAGTCTCTCAGGCTGAAAACCCCTATCATCATTAGAACTAGGTTTAGCATAGGTTTAACAAGTAATTAGAATTAACTTAATTAGAGTAATTAAAATACTGATAGAATATAAGGTTAACGACCTCACTCTTAGTGTTTCACCCTACCTACCGCGAAACTCTACCCGATTGGTTACACTGCCCGTTAAAGTATTTTTAGGATAAGTCGGCTAAATATAAATTTAAAACTTGGTAATCAATAAATTGACCCTAAACGACAGCATAATAGTCATATGATTGTAATGATTTCCAGCTTTTATGTAGTATTATATGCAGAAAATAACTAATAAAATTATGTGCAGTAAAATTTTCAAGAAAAACAAAGAGGAAATTTTCACAGACACTGGAGACGGCGTCAGGATTTATCCTGACGGTTTCACGTCCCCAGCCATGTGAAAATTTGACATTTTTTAATTATTCTCGAAAAGTAAATTGTGCAATTTCTAAAATTTGTAATTTCATTGTAAACCTGTAGAAACCTATGATTATATCATCACTTTCATCCTATCTTTACTGCTTTCATAGATTCAACCCTAAAGTTTTGTTGTATATATCATTATCCTGCCAATTTTACGCCAGGTGTAGTTGTCTTTGTCTTTGATTTACAGGTTATATTTGATAAGAAGAAGCGTGGAAGTTCTTAGGAAGTTTCATTAGAAGATTCATGGAGGACGATTTAACCACTTATCGCATGTTTCTTCTCCATTATTGAGCAAACCAGGGGAGTACTAGTTTCTTTTACTTGTTTTCTTTTCCCTTTATTTATTTTTACGGATACTTTTAAAGAACATTGAGGACAATGTTCAAAATAAGTGTAGGGAGGAATAAGTCTTAGAAAATATTCCTTTAATTTCCATTTGCTCTGTCCTTAAAATGATGGGTAATTTATCGAAACATAGCATAGACAGTAATTTAACCTAAATTTAATTTTTTTATGACACATACCGACGAAAACTGAGTATTAATAGCTTCTCATGGATAGGAATTTTTATTACAAGCAGAAAAACCCTCAAAATTCCACCCCAAAAATGTGAGGTTTGCCTTTAGATCTATAGGAATTCGGGTATCCATTTTTGATACCCAAGATAGTGTATACCTTTAGCTTTCTCGAGTTAAGGTTCGAATGCAGTCATATGTGTCTATTCCGCCGTTATGGATGTGTACGTATGGTATTTGTCTCCTTTTCCGGAGCATTGGTATTGGTATTAAATTATATGAGTGTACCGGTAGTGTATTAAATTCTAGAACTTGTTTTTGTGATGCATCCTGAGACCGCATAGTGAGATTTAGGATTTGCTAAATGATAAGAGGCACTAGGATTAACCCATGTTTTAAACCTGTAATTGTTATGATGGTCACCTTGATCATATAACTATCCCACACCCTTGCCATGCACTCATTTTTAGTGCATGATACCCCTAGTACACCCCTCTGAGCCTATCCTTTTTCACGGTTCTCGTAATTTTCTGGTTAATCCCAGACTATTAATGAAAAGCATACTCACCCCTTGAACCAATTGTACAACACAAATCGCTTAGCCTTACCTTGTGTGGTACCGGCTTTTTAGTACATTATTGTTTTAACCCAAGTTAATTATTGAGTACACGGTTGCTAAGTCCTCATCCTTGTAAATACTATTTTAGGACGATTGGGATTCATGATAGTATTCATCTTATGAAGAATTGGGGAAGAAGTAATTCATTACCCTCCCAATAGAGCTCAATAAGCTCAATGTTATGTTGATCCACCTCAAATCGGGTCATTAGTTAGATTGTAAATATCGAGTATGTAAAAGTTCAAGGGGTGTATCTCTAAACCCCCATGATGTATTATATGTTTAAGCAATGGCAGGGCAAAAGTGTATGAAAAAATAAATTAAAAAGAAAGAAAAAAATGTGTACGGGCTGCCATTTACTTATGTTTATGTTTATCATAGAGTCAAGAAAAGAAAAATAAAGAGATTGATGTAGAGTTTTATATAGTTTGTATATCTTGTCCGAGTCTTTGGCTTAGCAACCCAACCAGCGTGTATTCGTATAAATAATTAGCTAACCTTTTCACCCTAAATTCACCCAAAAGTCACTCTCCAAATGTACCCTATCCGTTTCCATTTCCATTTATGTTATCTTACACCTACACCCCATAACCCTTTAAAAGACCTCTTTGATAGTAATGATTAATACTTGCCCCTAGCGGTGGAGGTTTGATCCTTTACCAAGCTTATGGTAATTTATATGCTATGTCAAATAATGAGTGTTAATTTTTCGTTTCCCACAATCGTTATAGATTATTATACACCCGAGAGAAAGAGAGAACCCAAACACTTATGTGAGGTGCTAGTATATTCTTTCCGTGCTTTTAATTACGAGGTCTAGGAAGTTGTGTCATAAACTCCTTTTAAAGAGTATGTTAAATGCCCCCAATATTGCTATTGTCTAGGTAGAAAAACCCATTTGCTTGAGGACAATCAAATCCCAAGTGTAGGGGTATTTGATGAGGTGTCATATTATACACTATTTCAGGGTCATTTAACCCTCTAAATCATGCAAATATGCCCAGATTATGTGCTTAATCGTTTGTTTTAGGTTTTTAGCACTTGGATGCATTTTAGAGGAAATACACGTGACTTAGGCTCATTTGGAGAAGAAACAGACAAGATTATGGACCTACACCAAATCTCTTGAAGATTTATGCACAAAATGGCTAGAGACAACGCCGTCGTGATCTACATAGTGACGGCATCAGGAATTTCGTGACAGCATCAGGACGTGGCTGACTTAAAGAGGATCTAGAATCATCTACGTGGCAACGGTGTCAGGATTTCTATGCGACGTTGTCGCATCGACATCTTTATAAATATAAAACCATTTTTAGTAGCTTTGTAGGTCATTTTTAGGGTCTCAAAACCCTATTGTGCTACCTTGAATCCATGTTTTAATCAAGTAAGGTTAATTATCATTAATCATTCAATATGTCTATG